>CM075184.1:8331593-8389093 GCA_037577475.1 Chaunax sp. Z400
AAAAATAAAAAAAGAGAGGAATGGGTGTGGAGAGCAGGGGGAGGGCGGGTGGGTGTGGGGGAGATAGAAAGGGGGGATGCAAGGGACACTAAGTGAAGGCCATTCTGGTTTTATGGTCACCCTGTCTCACCTTGCGTCCCACCACATTGGGGGGTTGACTACACTTTTTATGTTTGCTTCACAGTAGAGTATGACAAGACCGCTAGTCATGATCACACCTTATGGTAATAACTGAAGCACAGGTGGAAGTAGAATGACTTTACCCCACAAAAACTTCTTCAGAAGGTGGTTGGCTTTTTATGCCAAACCAGACTTTAGCTACTCATGACAAGGTCAGAAGATTCTCATATAAATCTGCTTCTTAATGCTTTTGGAAGTCCTGGTGAAGAAAAATAACATAGGTTATAAAGTAATTTCATGAGTCTCCAGGAGAACATTCTTTCAACACCTCACATTTCAGTTCCAGGAGGACACCATGTGATTCATTTGTGTGTTTGGGTTGACGCTGAACCTCCACTGTGGAAACAGGCCTTTTGACTGTAAATGTTTCAAAGAGCTGAGAGCTGAAGGTGTAATCCAAAATTTGAATGAGAGATTTGGATCAGTTAGGCTCTTTGGTAATGAATAAAGCTTTAGAAAAAACAACAACTAAGATGCACTGAACGGTTGTGTCGCATGTTGATGAGGAACAAAAGAATACTGTAGACGTAGAGTAGCAATATCCAATTGTCGTCTGTCCAGATTAAAAACTTAAACGCCAGCTGTCATTACAGACAAGATACTCAGCAATGCAAACTTTACATTCTGTTCACTTTTAAACACGATTAAATACAATTCCACTGCAAAATACACCAAACCCACAGAAATGTCTTAGACTCTGCTCATAAAATGATACACTGCATTCGAATGTTGTATTTATTCCTCTTCCAATGGCCCAGAATTAGGAAACTCCTCTACTGCTGCTGAACCACAGGAATCAAACACAAGACCCCCAGAGGTCCGGACAGCAAAAGTACAGGACCCATGCTGAGCCATGCTAGGACAGTCCTCCCTCTTTATCAGTCCCTCTCTCTCAGGCTCTCCCTCTCTCTCTCCATGGCGATTAATGGCTAATGCTGCTCTAGTACATCCCTATATCCCTCCTCATCTCTCTCTCGCTAATCGTTGGTGAAATCTTAGACATGGCCTGGATTTGCTTCCTGGAGGGAAGGGGGTGGGGGTGGGGGGGGGGGGGGGGGTCGATTCGATTGGGGGGGCAACTATTTCTACTCCCTACAGAATCCATATCTTCTGTTGTTTACTCCCAATGATCTCCTTGGGTGGGGAGGCATTTTATGCCTTTATTAGATAGGACAGCTGAAGAGGTGACAGCAATAGTGGGAGAGAGAGTGGGGGGAAGACATGCGGCAAATGGTCACGGGTTTGAATCCAACCCACGCTGACCGCTAGAGGACTGTAGCCTTGGCACATGGGGCGCAAGCATGGCTCTGCGCCCCTAAAAATTGTGTTCATGGTTTTTTTTAGTTTTTTTTTAACCTCTTGTAATTCATAGAAAAAACTACAAGGACACATGAAAGTATTTTAGCTTTGTTACTTTGTCACAAAAAATCAGGAGCCAAGGGTCACCACTGGATTTAACCCCAACCACTGTGCATGCATCTAACCCCAACTCTAAACCTAACCAACATTTAACCATAACCCTACCTCATTGTTACAATAGTACGCGATCAGCATCATTTCTTATTGTCAATTGTCATTATCAGATCCTCACCTTCAACCTCTTTCCATATTATACCTTTCATTCCTTTCTTTTTTACCTCCTTGCCTGCCAATTATTTAATCCCCTTTCCATTTTCCTACTCTCACCATCCCTCTTGTTTCTCTCCCTCCATCTCCCTCGCTTCCACCCTTGGCAGCAACTTCCTGTCACGATACAGCACAGTTCTGCATATACACTGACTGTTATTACCTTAGGGAACGTTTAGCAGCTCTGCGTTTAACACCATATAACCTCTGCTACATCAGCAACGGCAGTAGAGAGAAAAACCTGGGAGGTGGAAACCAGAGACGGCTTGTGTTAGGCGAGCGTTCCACTGATCATCACAATAAAGAGGACGAGAGAGAGAGAGAGAGAGAGAGAGAGAGGATGTGACAAGTCTGCTTTATTTCACCCTATTGGATGATCAGTCATTCTTAAGGGAAGGGATAATTTCTTGCGATATCTAACTACAAAGTAAGACGAAATCAAAGCCCTTCACACTCCGAGACAGAGACGCTATATGAAAGAAACTATCTTAACAGCCTCCTTCATTGCTGCCTTCTCTTCTTTCTGTACTTCTCATTGATTTCACGTAACTGGTGTTAAGTGAAACTATTTGAGAGGCAATGAATCCACTTGACTTTGTGTCTCAGAGGTAGGGGGCGATCGGCTCACAGTGAGGTCAAATAAAGCTTTGGGTAGTTGCTGTTCTTATTGTTCCTTATTAAGTGATCAGACTTTATTTGATATCCATTCGACAAGTTAAAAGTTAAAATGAGAAATCAAGATAAGTATTCTTTTTTTTCCTGCAGTTTTTAAAGTCTCACAAAGGCAAATGCAACTTTTAATCTGCAGCCTCTTGGCAGATTACTGTCACTATTTATCATTCAAATACCTCACCCTCCCTTGACTGACATACTGTATACATCAACTAACCCCCTCACATCACTCCACTCACTCCCCTTCTCCCTAATAGAGATCTGTGGGCGTTGATTTCTGTCTCAAAGGAGTTTTAGGGGGTTTGGAGGGGTGGTAGTGTAATTTGACAGATAAGAGGACGACCTTTTAGAAGGAATCAAACCCGAGACAAATCTATGTCTGACAAATACAGAGCCATGGAAAAAAAGTGTGCATGTAGAACATATATGGACAGCAGCTTGAGGAAAGACAGAGGGATTGATGAGTGATTATAAAAGACAATAAATAACAATAAAAATTAAGACAGTTCAAGGGGAGTGTTGCATCCCATCGTCCTCTCAAGATATCAGGGTCTAATTGATTTATGAGCTCACTCTTTGTATGTATGTGTATGTATGTGTCTGTGTAAGTTGACTAATGTAGATACCCCCTGTTTTTTTTGCCTTTTTTATGGGCTGACCCTCCACTCCTTTTCAGGATGGACCGAGACAGCTGAGCGGACGAAAAAAGAAAAAAAATATGTTAAAGTACGTCTCAACAGGCCTAATGTGTTATCAAAGTAACTTCCAGCATATAAGTGACAATAAGCCCCAACCCCCTCATATCCTTTGCCTCCCGCTCCTCAGCGCCCACCGCCTCCCTCTCCTCTTTTGTGGCGTTGCTCGCTCGCCTCGGCAAGCTTCCTGAATTAAACTGCCGGCTTCCTGTTCTTTTATATGCACGGCCACATCTGGGGCACCCGCTCGCAGGGCCCTGCCGCTTAATAACAATCACCTTCCCTTTCACTCGGCCCTGATTGTTTCTAATTCGCCCTGACAGATAGTAGCTGACAAGCCGCCCGCGCCTCCCTCCCTCCGTGACCCGAGCTCACTCAGCACACTTATAAGGCCTGTCATTTTTAATATTTGATTTTCACTTCGTAAAAAGTTGTGTTTTAGAGCTCTTGCAACCACAGCCACCGTCACCCCCCCATCCCCCAATTCCAATCGTATGATGAAATCAGTATTTAACTGAAACCACGTCGAATAGCCATCCCTGCTTTCTCTCTCCCTTCTCAGCCCTTTCACTCCATCCTTTCCTCCAACCTCCTGTTATCCATCGCTTCCCCCTCCTCTTTCATTTGCAATCTTTCTCTCTTTCGGCCTTCATCATCTCCACCTTCTCATTTCTTTCTGTCTCTTTCACTCAATCTCTTACTTAGTTTATGAAGACAAAGACAATGAGGGGGGATGCAGCAGCAGAAATGTACAGATTCATATTTAAGCCAGTCTCTCACCCATAGTGAGCCACCTTAGCACCCACGTTCACCCAGGCGTATACAGTACATATCCACGCCGCTAAGAGCAGAGCCGTGTGTATTGACAAATAACAGTCATCCACATCCGTCTGTCAGACATGGAGCTTACCGGCTTCCAGCATTATTTGCTTTCCATTGATTCCCATTAAAGGTATATGGAGCCGTGTAAAATGCACATCAGGTAGGCTGATCATTAAATGAAAGGATGGATTCATCGACAGCTTGACGGATGACATTTTGCCGAGCAATCCATATAGGCCTTCAATAAAAACACAATTTGGAGCGTAAGACAAAGGAAAAAAAGAAGGCAGTCAAGAAGGAAAAGGAGAGAAAGACAATGATCAGAGGCCTTTCTAAACTACTAGTCTTCATCAACACAACAGTGACACGATCTTATAAAACACCTTCATTTTGACTTATACTGGTAATATGATTGTGGTGGCTTCACTGAGAGCTGGTAATAGGTATATATAGTATAGGTATACAGAATAGGTTCTGTATTTGTGGCTGTTCTTCTTGCATCGTCTTTCATTTTTAAAGATTTCTTGATGGACTTTTTGTATTTATTCAACAGGAGATATAGTTTGACTCCAGCAGGTAATCCAACTAGTTTGCAGTGCCAGTGCAAGAAGTCTTATGCCCTTCATATAGGCAGGCAGAAAGTAAGGCAGTGGAGGTCCAAAGAGCGCTCCCATCACAGACCTGTAGTTAATGCTTGCCTTTCTATTAGCTAAATTAGCTAAGCATGGTTTTTTCATAACTTTAACCTTAAGTGTTTTTGTTACCTTACCCTAACTATACCTTAACCCAGAGAGCGAACATGTGACACCCAACTAGAAACTTAACTTAGAGTCGGTAAGGTTAATAAATGATCAAATGTTCAAAATGAAATCAAGCTCTACAGAACGAAATGAGTCTTTTATATTCCCGTGTAAAAAAGAGCACAAAGACCTCAGGAGGATGACCCTGTTAGTATTTTTCACACTATCAATGACTGGTCAGTGCGTGGTGAGAATAAAGCGAGATTTATTTACTTTATTTACTTTTCTGATTTAATTGTTGAGTAAATGTTCTAAAGTTGGAGGCGAGACGAGAACATTGCTTCTGTAAGCAGCATCACTGCCTTCACCATGACCTCAATCTTTTTCTAATGTTAATCATACCACAATTGTGTCACATATACATTTTGTAAGGAGGATTTTGAGATGTGAATATCAGCGATCCTGTCAGGTAGTCGAATTGTCTTTGGCTTTCATGGGTTTTACAAATCACCTGTAACAAAACCGATTGTTTCCTGATCAACGCCTTGTCAACCGAGCTCGTCACTGATTGAGGCTTTGTCAAGTTTGGTGCCATCACACCCTTTGGTGTCTGTGGCTGATCCACAAAGCTTTCCTACTACCATTCTAACATATGCTTAACATGAAACTGCACTTTTGTAAAGTTTATATACAAAAACTGTGTGGTTAGGTTTAGGAAAAACATCGCTTATGTGCACTTGGTTTCACACACATGTAAACTCCGGCCTCCTTGGCTGTATGTTCTGCATGTGACCCAACACTCAACCACGACCTCCACCCCTCTTGGGAGGTTCTGCAGGTGCATCTCCACTGAAGGATCTGCCTAAAACAGCAGCATTTGAAACCCTGGAAATGAGACCAGACCAATGGTGGTTTAGGGGGCTGATCTTTATTCCCTCATCTCCTGTCAGGTTTCTAATGTTCGCTCTCTTGTAGAGACAAAAAAGTGCTCAAAAAAACCTCATGGTTTAAAGAGTCCAACACCGGTCATATTTAGTCATTCAAAACCATTTATTTGTCAAGACTGTAATACACAAGAAATTAAATATAATCAGATCACTAAATCATCCAGAAACTCTGCACGTATTTACTTTTTTGTCATTGCAGTCAGCCTTCTGCACCCAGACATTGCCTAACAACCCCCCTCCACAATCGCTCACCCCCACGCACCCACCCACTAAGACTATTTCGGGACCCCAAGGTGCCTGGGGCGCACCCACTGCCATTCTCCTTCTTTACCCAATGACAAAAACACAACTAATTGGAGTACCACTGCATGTTTTTACTAAAGGCACAATTTAATTACATTTGAGCTGGGAATGAGTATTTTGGGAATGTCTGCATGTTCATTCAAACAAATCGAGCGAATGAAAAGCAATATTTGTTTTGCTTTGATTAGCAAATGGGCAGGGCAATTTGTTAAAAAGAAAGAGTGAGGGCAGAAAGTGTTTAACCCCCAGCCTTCCAGTGGTGGACTACTCTCACGCTTTTTCATACACACACACATACTTCATCCATACCCTAAATGCCTGTGCCCCTTCCTTACGCTTCTAGCTTTGACCTCCCTTTTCTGCTGTTTCTCCTTTTTTTTCCTCCCCTTTTTTTGGTCTGCCTTTCTCTCTTACTGATCCCCAGTCTCTGTCCTGTGGTCCTCCTGTTCATAAATCCTTTATTAATAACTCAGTGCATAATGTAAAGAGTATTGTTTTCTCCAAGGTTGTATTAATAAACATGAATGAATTTATTTGTCTTCACCAAAGCATGATTAATGCACATTAATGCTTGGATATTGCTCACTCTGCCCCGCATCACCAAGCACATATCACTCCCACCCCCACTTCGACACCATCTCTCTCACCAAAAACGAAAAAAAAAAGACCTATCAACATTAAATATTTATGGCATAATATTAATGGTTTTGTAAAGAAAATAGCAAGTTATTAATCCTCTGATTAACAACTGATTAACCTTTTTTATTAAACACGTGATCCGTGCATCATCGACTCAGGATATGTCGACTGACTGTGCTGCAGTATAATTATTTTTGTGTCTTTTCTAATTGCAAAAATCGCATGGCTGAACTATACACATGTGTATGTGCTACTTTACGTCCAAAGGACATGAGATGTACTGTATGTAGCCCCAGATTTACAATGAGGGATAAAGCAAAGGAAGAAAATTAAACATACAAACATAACTGGCACATTCTTTCACATTGAGGGGTATCAACAGCGGTGGCTAAATTTAGCAGCAGATCGTTTTAAAACAATGGGGTTTAATTCACACATCCGTTTATTCTGCAGTCACTGGCATGGGGTGGGAAAGTGGAGTGAAAACATAGCTGAAGGACAAAACATTTTCTCTCCATTTTTGCCTCTGCTCATCTCAAAGCTATTGTCTGTGTATTTTTAGTTCTTGTCAACTGAAAGACAATTATGTTGTGTTTTCTAACATAATGGCTCTGACTTCAGATTGGTGAAGACTAAATTAGACACAATTTGAATCTGTAGTTCAAAACCACTCCGTGATTTTCTTTTTTATTTCTTGGTAGTCTTTTAGAAATGGTTTAGCATCCACACTGTGAAAAATAAATGTATTTATTATTGAGATTTTCAGAGTAGACAGTAATATTATTGATGCCATATTATCATATTACTTAGCTGATGTCTCAGTGTACAAGACAATACATATTTAAATGTTGGAAATTGGCCCAAGTGGAGCGAATATACATAACTGGCAAATTTAAACTTAAAGAATATATAATATTTTGACAGCTAAGAATGTTTTATATACTGTATAAATATGTATATTTATATGTATATTTATATGTATACTGTATATATATGTACTGTGTATATATATATATATATATATATATATATATATATATTAAAAAAAACCTTAATCTGCAAAGTAACTAGTAACTTGTGTTGTCAGATAGTATATTGAGTAGAAGTATAAAGCAGTTTATATTTTCTAAATCAAAAGTTCTGGTCATACACCAACATTTAAATTCAGTCTTTTGTGCCCAAAATACACATTTACATTTATTACTCACAAACATTGTGATTTTACTTTAAACACAATTCTCATTAGTCATTAGCATTCTTTCTGGGTAGTTAACATGTTGGATCAGTCAGCCGGACACAAAGTTCTGTCCATAGACTGTATAAAATACACAACATCTGGGTCTGAAAACTACAGTCAACGTGAATCTGCTTCCACTGGTTTCAAAAAGAAGTCTAATATGTATGTATCTACTTATCATTTATAACCTCAGTCAACAGTTCATTTAAGTGCCCTTAAATACAGCATTATGTTCATTTAGTAAATTATGAAATATGTGATTAAAAAAAAAGGCCATGCCATAGGCAATGTAACCATGCTTTAGGGCATGGCTACACTGGGATTGACAAGTTGCTACCATGGCAACCTGCAAAGTGTCCTTGGTTTTCAGTCAGATCAATCCTCACAGTTCCCCAGCTCTATGCTCTTGTCCAAATTTTGGCTTCAAAACACCAAGATGGCTTTGGCCATAATGTCATACCCAAGCCTTGGAAATGTTAGTCCACAAACCCATGGACTGGATTGCATAGTCTGGAACATGCACCTCCTAGTCCAGATCACCATTTTGGTGTTTCAAATGTTGTAGCCAGTGAAAAATGACATTTAGAACCTCTCACCAATGTAATCTCCCCCATATTGGTTATTTTGATTAATACTTTCCCCAATGTGTGTGCTCATGAATGGTCCTTGAAAGAATACTATATCGTGTTCAGTCACATGTCTCTGCCCTGTCCAACTAACACTGGTCACTCAAAATGAAGGTGCATGCAAAGCAGCACTGACTGCTAAACTGAACGAGCTTGTATTCATGCAAAAACACTCAATACAATACAGTTTGATTTTGCAAGCGCCGGGAGGACACGCTATCTCCTGCTGGCTCACCTGCTGCTCTAACCATCAACAGCACACTTCAACTTGTCAACTTTCTTTAAACCATTGGACCTTGCGTGGGTCACTGTCTCACCTTTTGTCCTCCTTTCTCAGATCCATTGACTCTAAATTTTCTCAGTTCTTTCAGATTTTTCTTCTGTCTTTTGTCTCCTGCCATCTTGGAATCCACACAAACCAGAAATACATTAACACCAGATGAACTTGTTTTTAGTGTTGTCTTAATTACAGATCATTTCAACCCTGTCCAAAAAATTTTTTTGTAGTTGTTTAAGATATAATTTTTAAGGCATTTGCCTTTAATTGTATAGGACAGGTGAAGATGTTGACAGGAAATGGGGAGAGAGAGAGGGGGAGACATGCGGCAAATGGCCGTGAGTGGGAATCGAACCCACGGATGCTGTGCGAGGACTGCATCCTCTATACATGGGGCAGAGGCTTTAGGTTTTAGGTTTTAGGTTTTGGGTTCAGTCTTTGGTCATTCTGTGTAAGAATGTGTGTTTTTGTGTGTGTGTTTGCTCATCTATAAGTTAGATTTTGAGGGCCTATGGGGCGTTGGAGGGTATTTAAAGTGCTGCTAACACAGACGTGAACTTCACAAGAATTAAGAAAGCAGTGAAGTTGGTTAATTCTACTTTTCCGATCACTTTTTTAAAAAGCTTCTTCTGCTTCTCTGTTCTTGAAAGGCACTCGCTCACATACAGCAGCAGGTACATGAGACTTAAGCTTCTTAAGTCTCCTTGTCTCCATGCAGTGCAGACACAACACTGAGTCAGGGAGAGGTTTAGGCATGGTGCGGACCTTCCTTAATTACTGGGGGATTGCTAGGCAGATACGACGGTGCTTTCACCGCAGCAGGTGCTGGGTCAGTGGCGGCCTATGAGATTAGCCGTACACACTAATTTCAGTCAGAAAAAAAGTGAGAAATTTATTCCAAATGAAGCTGATGAGCTTCAGGAGAGTGTAAGACAAAAGGATTGTGTTTAGAGAATTCACCATGCTATTGAGTATTGATTGATTTCACATTTATCCAGTGTTATCTTTTCAAATATATTATTACCATTTACTGTGAATACTTTTTAAGGCCTATGAGCTCAAGTTGTCTGTCAAAAATATCTATCTGCAACCTGACACACTTATTGGCTTTTATACAGAAACTCTAATGTGCATGAGTAAATGAGTATCAAGACGGGTCTTATTCCCAGGCCTTCAACTACTGCCGTTTACATCTCTCAGCATGTCATCCAGACACAGACGGTAACCTTGTGCGACTGCACAACATAATGTATTTTACAATGTGAGAAAGTCCCAATGAGCCCGGAGAGCTGGGTTGAGTGGTGTGTCACACGCTGATTCTAAGTCAGATGACTCGTTTTTGTGCCCCTTGTGAAAGTAAACATATGTCACTGATCTTTTCTTCAGCCTAACCACAATGTTTTTGGGCCTAAAATCAACCAAAGTGCTGTTTTTTTTTGTGAAAAAGGGCTTTTTTGGCACGAAGACTTTGGCCACAAATGGTAAAGGGAAGCCTTGTCACATTGGTCACAGATGCCAAAGGGTAACTTCTGTATCTGGATGAGACTTCAAAGGGTGTGTCAGAGTACCAGCATGAGACAAGCTGAGATGAGAATGTGTTGGAGTGGCAGCTTCTTCTTTTCATAAATGATTCGGATGAACTTGATAATTTAAAAGAAGCGAAGGAAGAGTTGTCACAGGGCATGCAGACCAGGTACTACCTGTGACTTCTTGTTGATGACGATGATGACCCCGCCCAGTCAGTTCCACTTCTACCTCCTTCCATCCCTTACCAGTTTATCATGTTTTTTAAAGATGAGAAGAACGATGAAGTTTGAAGGACTTTCAACAACGAAACTTGACGTTCAGCTTTTCCTGGCACCACATTGAACCCTTTAGACAGCTTTCTCAATCACCTTCATCCAAGGCCAAATGAGGGGATATCCGTTACCCCTCCAGCAGGGAAAGTTTGAGAATCTATTGTAAGAAGTACTGAAGCTATTCTTGAGTTGAACCCATCTGTATGTAAAGAACTTCCCTTGAGTCCACAACCATAACCCAAACTTCTGACTTATACCCCAACAAATCTTAAATTACCCTCATTCTAATACTAATAAGTCTACATCTCTGCAAACATTTTAGGTTTACACGATTTACACCTCTTCTCGACGGAACTATCCACACTTTTCTTATCTCTTTGGTAGCACAGTGGTCTGTCTCTCTGCTGTGCACACATTGAGTCTGTCACTGAACAAATACACAGACACATCAAGCGCAGTCAAAACACTCCAAACCATCGCAAGTTTCAGTGGGAGGAAGACATTTTTGCCTCCTTGTCACAAGCATGAGTTTGGATGCACCATCACAGGAGTTTCGGTGACAGCCCAGTGAAGGCTGCTTTGTTTGCCTAAGTCGTCTCCATTCCTTTTAATGAGCCATTATGGTTGTGTTTTGTCTCAGTTGTGTTCGTTGGCTGGCTGAGTTTCTGAAACGGAAAGACAGAAGATAAACGGGTAGGGGGGCAGGTGGTGGTGGGGGAGGACCCCTGCCTTCAAACCTCCTCGCAGTGTTTCTGGAAAGAGTTGCTGTTGGAGAGAGACGTTTAAAAATGGTTCTACCAATAAATTGGATCTTTATCAGAAACTGGAACCAGGCAACGTTTGGATCTTGGAGGCTACTTGTGGCTTTTATTACAGGATTGACATCTTCTTAACTAAAGCAAAAAAAAAAAAAAAAATCAATCAGGTTTTGTAAGGGAGAGTTTTAGAGACAGTGCACCACCAATGATTAGGCTTACAAAGTAGCTGTAGCGGGGCCTGGTCAGGGGTTCCTTTCCCATTAATGATGGAAAGTTTTTTTTCCCATCTGTACTAGATATTGGCAAGTGTCTTCCCTGCTGAACTAAAAAAAACAACTTCCTATTGAACTAATCCTGCAAGAGAAAGCTCCCTCAACTCCTCACCTTAACTCCGATAAGCCTCCCAGCATCTGTCTTGTTGCTCCTAAATGTTTCCAAAATCAAAGCCCGAGTCTCGAAGCCAAAACTCTCCTTCCTCTTTGTCCTCCTTTTCTTTTGTCTCCTACGCTTGCCTGGAGGTGTGAGGAGTTTTCTCCCCACAACAGAGCAGGATGGAAAGTGATGGGATGTTGATGGGAGGGAGATGAGGGGAGTTGGGTGGCTAAGTAGACACTGTGACAACCCACCTGTCAGCAGGTACTCAGTATAATTGGTAAACGCAGGCCATGGGATAGTAGCGGGGCTCCTTCTCCTCTCTCCGTTCTTTGCTTGATGAGTATTTGAAGTCACGAGGCCTTCATTGGAAGTTTGTTCCTTTCTTGTTTGGTCCAGAGAAGTACGGAGGCCAACCAGGGGAGACCAAAAAAAACAAAGAGGTGAGAAGAACACATGTTAAATATCAATCACTACGGTGTTGAGTTCACTGACGGTGATTAGACAAGGAGTGGATGGATATACCTGTACTTTTCACTGTAGACTGTGAATGAATAAATGTGTGTTTTATCCATATTGGACCCTTCCTCCTCTCTCAATGCCAATTCCAGCCATCAGGCTCTGTTTGCCCTCTAATGAAACATATTCATCTTCATCACACTCTCTCGCGGCTCTCAAACTCACTTTACAGCGTAGTCAATTAAACCCTTAGGGGCCACTCTGTGCGGAAAAGGATATATAATGCTTTGACATTTCAGCGAGTCCACATTAGGCCCACCCATAGAGCATTCTGCTTTGAGCTGGATGAGAAAGAGTCACAGCCGAGCCTGGAGGTAGAGGAAAGCCAGTCAGAGGGATTGGGTCTCTTATAAGCTAGTTAGCGCTTTGGATTCAGTTACTTATGCTGATGTAATAGGGCAGTGGTAAGCTGATACTGAAGTCTCTCTGTGACCCCTACACTGGCTCTTGTTCTCATATTAGGCTACCTAATATATACTTATGTGAATATACTGTAACCATATACTAACTAATAAATCACTAAGATGGTCTGCTCTGAAATAGTGGAGTGTATTAGTGTTGTGGATCACCATTTAAGCTCCTTAAGGTTTCAGCATGTCCTTTTAGAGACTTTTTTTCTTCTTTTTCTATCTCATCTACTGTAAATCTGTGACTGTCTGCTTTGTTTGCTTGAGTTGGTCTCCTCCTCCCAGACAGTCACACATTCAGTGGAAGAACTGGGGTCAGCAGTGTAATGATGCAAAGCGAGTCTCATAACAAGCCCACTGATCCAGGGCTCTGTGTGTTTCTGTGTGTGTCTCCTGGGCAAGCCGATCCTGCATCTCAATGGCATGAAGCAGCTTGACAGAGACAACCTCTCTTTAAGGCTGAACATCACCCCGCTCACTTGTCAAAACTTCTCTGACATGAGGGCTCTTAATTGAATGTGCGAGTGTGTGTGTTATGTCCTTACCTTGAGGGAAACTCTGTACCCATGTAGGTCAAAAGTGCTTCAGTCAGCGTTTTATATTTCTCTGTTTAATTCTTAATTCATATCACATTGACATGGATGCAGTTTTACAAGTCTCAATTTAAGGTCCACTCACTAGCATTTTCTAGAACTTTCTACCACATCTTCCTCAGTGCACCAGCAGATTTAAGTGTGGTAGCACCTCAGTTAAGTTTGGATAAAGAGCATGGGTCTCTTTAAATGTCAATAAAAATGTCATGTCTTGTGCTTCAAGTCACTGTTAAATGTTTGATCTTTAATCGTAACTAAGTGCTGTGAGTGTCCAAATATACCATTAGGAATTTGTTAAGATGTAGTTGTTATGAGCTGATACTCTATTGCATCTGGGAATATTGCAGGAAAATATATAAAATCAGTTATTATTTTACCAATGTTTCATAAAAAGATTTTGTAACTTAGATCAGGGGTTCCCATAATTTTCAGCCCCGACCCCCAAAATAACGTTGCCAGAGACTCGCGACCCCCACTATCCCCGAAGGTGGTGGAAGCATACAAACATTACATTAACTAATAACCTTATCCGGAAGGTTGATGACATATTTTTATTTACATGGTTTTATTTGAAATTTTTAATTTATTATTTTTCTTTTGCAACAATTATGGCTAAAATAGACAATTTCTAATCATTTTTAAATTTGATTTGATTTTTGGAAATCATCTCCTGACCCCACCATTGGTGTCACACGATTCCCTGGGTGTCGCGACCCCCACTTTGGGAACCCCTGACAACTCCTAATCATTATATAGCCTCTATAACCACAGAATTTTAATAAATGTGTATTTCCATAAACAAATTCTAAGAGCTGCGGTGGCCTGTAAACAATGTGGTGCCACCGAAAACCCAAACTTTGAGAAAGGTTTAAACTTTTAGAGAAGTTTGAATATTTAATTAATACCAGCATTCAAGCCACACTTCACAATTCTAATTCATTACATCCCTTCAAATGTCTCCAGCTGTCATGTCTGACGGATCAAGCTTTTAATTCATAGCAAGAAGTCTTCCATTTCCCATTGAGACAGAGATAATACAGTTGTCATTTTGTCCAGGATACAAATGTTGACTGTTTTATGGCAGGTTGTACGTGATTCCTATTTGTTAATTGTGTTTGTTTCTATCAATAGATCAATGTGTGTGTGTGTGTAAGATGGTTAAACTCTACTTGGTATGCCCAGCCACCAATATGTAGAACAACAATGCTAGGCTTCTATTGTCTTGTACTGCTCCATAGGGGTTAGCTGGCACAGCATATGAACAGATGTGTTTCACATCATTGTTGTAATTTACCAGTGATAGTCTAGAGCTCAAGAAAATGTCCCCCTGTTCTGATTTATTCATTCGGACAGTGGATTTATGCAGAGATGCTGAAAACCTGGATCTTTTTTTTGCACGGATAGACAGATTTATTATTCATGAAGCTAATGCATTGTTTCTGTTGCTTTATATCTCTTTTTTGTTCTCTCATCCTGCTTTTTTTTCTCCCTCCCCCTCTTCCGCTCGATGGTGCACCGAATCTTCTCAGGCAAAGGTTGGCAGTTAAATGTCTGTGTTGAAATGAGAAGTTTGAAAGACGAAAAGCTATCACTGTAAATATATATGTGTTCGTGCGTGTGTGTAAACTGATTTAAATCGCTCTTTGAGCCCTACAGAATGGCGCTTTAAATGTTAAATGGGGGTTGAAGTCTGCCTGAACTAATTTGTAGGGCTTTGCACCGTGTTGACATTTAAATGTGATAAGAATAGCAAACTGTACCGCCGACCTATTTTGAAGATGCTTTCGGAATACATTCACATCATCTGCGGCCTATAATTAATAAAAAAAGACAGGCCTCCCTCGCTCCAGATTTGATTATAATACAACCTTATAAACACACCAGGGATAGATGAGAGGAGACGAGGAAGAAGAGCTAGGGGAGGGAAGAAAAGTGAAGAATTACAGGAATAAAAACAAGTGAAATGATGGGGGCAGGAATTAAGAGGGAGGTGGATTGCGAACACCTGGTCTTTGAGGCAGATTGCGTTGGCTGGCTGCTGTGCTATCACATTACTCTGATCCTGCCTCTCTTGTTTGTCATAGAATCGAGGAGAGAGAGCGATAGAGAGAGGGAGAGAGAGAAAGAGAGAGCGGGTGGCGGTGTTGGGGAGGGCGGGGTCGGGGTCTGCAAAATCAGCATGCAAATAACACCACATTGTTAACTTAATCAGATGCAGGGGGAGAAAATATGGAGAGGGATGGGAGGAGTGTGGTGGGGGTGAGGGGAGAGTGGGGATAGCCAGGGAGGTGAGGCAGAGAGGAAGAGGGGTTTTGCGGTGATGGGAGATGGCAGAGGGCGTGCAGATTATAACCACCCACACCCCCGCTCCACCTCCCGCCTCTGTCCACATCCCAAACCCTGGGGCTGCTCTGGAACTCATGGAGGAGATGTGTGTATGTGTGTGTGTCTGTGTGTGTTTGTAAAGATAGACGGAATTTGAGGTAAATTGATGCAGCCTCTTCAATGCTCCATCAAGGGCCAATCACAGGCAGTTAGCAGCCGGCTAGTATGTTAGCTTGTGTTGGCCAGACTGCCGGTCACATTCATAATGCTACTGTAAATGTCAAGATATTTCTGTCATAAACAATAAAAGCTGCAAGGTCCGAGCAACCCTTAGCAACCACTGAGACACTAATGACAGCAGCTCTGCCTCTTATAAAAACAGATCAGGCCTCCCTGAAGGCCAAGACTGATTTTTTTTGGATTCTATTGTTTTAGCACCCAATCAGAAGGACTTGCATATAGCAGATTTTCCCTGGACAGCATTTTGATGTGTTTACATATTTTGACATGTATAATTCACAGCATAGCCCATCATTACATCATAACATAATCCAGATGCACAGGAGTCTGTGTGTACAGTATGAATGCATACTGTATGTCTGCATGTCGTGTAAAGGGACAGTTACAGGAGCGTCTCTTTAGTGTAAGTTTGAATACAGAAGGTTGTGTGTGTTGTGTATGTGTGTGTGTGTGTGTGTGTGTGTGTGTGTGTGTGTGTGTGTGTGTGTGTCTCGAGGGGGAGCTTCATACAGTGTATAACAGAGAGGTCATTTTTCATTATAAATATCCACTGCCTTAATGAACTTAGCCCCCTACCAGAGCACACACTGACAAAAGTGTATGTGTGTGTGTGTTTATGTGCTATGTATTTTTAATGAGTGTGTGTACTTTAGCCTTTGTAGTGGAAGATAAGTCGGCGACGATGCTGAAGGTCAGGCAGGGCAGAGAAGAATGAGAGAAATGCAGTGTTGCACACACACACACACACACACACACACAGGGAGTCGTGAGACACTGGTGGTGTCGGGAGATGATTCCAGATATCAAATAAAATTTTAGCCATAATTGTTTAAAAAAAAAAATATATATATATATATATACAGTAATTAATAAAAAAAATGCAAATACAAATATGTGTTGTGTGTTTGGATAAGCCTATTAGTGTGTGTGTGCTTAATGTTTGTATGCTTCAACCACCTCTAGGGATAGTGGGGGTCACGAGTCTCTGACACCGCTGTTTTGGCTGTCGGGGGGGTGAAAATTTTGGGAACCCCTGGTCTATGCAAGCAGCTCATTACAACCCATATTTACAATTATTGTTTGGCGGTAACCTTGAGTGACTATTATGCTGGGAGCCAATCAGGAAGTAAACGATGAGGGAGGATACCTGCAAGACAGTCCACAGAAGGAGGAGGTTGAGGTTGGTGGGTGTGTCAAACAGAGCTTTCACTCCCCTCCGTTGTGTTCCTGTCAAATTTGTCCGATTTACAAGTTTTCTCTCTTAAAAAAACTGTAGTTAATTTCATCTGTTTGTCATGAGGTTGCATGACTTTGTTCACACATGGCATCTGAACACACAAAATGCATTATGAGAATTTCTATAAAATTTTGGGTGCTTTATTGAACTTGTGTACACCCTTGGTATTTCCGGTCAAAAAGACCGATCATTTAGAAACGCCCCTTTTTGGCTTCCATGGCAACCCCCACAGGAACCTAACCCCAATAGAATTTTTACCCCATGGGAACCACAGCTGTTGGCAATTATCACAAACAATCACAACATTGTTTCAGTGATATCTACAACTTTTTCACGGCTCTGCTATATAAAGCTTTTTTGAGGCCTTGCTCTCAGTTCATTCTGTAGCAGCACGATGGTCAAGAGATATAAGCTCAGGTCAATGAGGCCTACAGGACATAAATAACAAATGGAGGTTCAAAGAAGAAGTTCGAAGAAACGAACCCAACAGGAGGGTTAAATGTAACCATTTCTCAACATTAGCCACATGACTGTGCGATACACCACCTCCATACATATAAAGCTGTAATCATTGGCAATCAACCCATTCAGTCAATTAAGTATGAGGACGTGTGACACCTGCCAGATCAGGTGATTATTTTTAATTTCACAATTAGTTGATACATTTACCCATGTAGCCTCTGGAGTTCAAGCATCCCTAGTCCAGAATCAATGTTTTACCTCACTGTAATTTTTCCTCCTCTCTCACTCTTTATCCGGGTTTCATTTCTTTTATTTCTTCCTGTAAATTGTTTCATCCTCCTCCACTCCTCTCTAACCCCATGTCTGATGTTAAGAGCAGTCCCCACAGTGTTTTTCTGATAAAGCCTGATAGATAAACATGCTCTTTTCTGTCCCTGAGGCTCTCCACCCACTCTCCGGAGAGCACACCCCTCCAAAGCACTTCCTCTGCAACAATTAGTCTGTAATAAATACACCCTGGCCTTAAAGTAGGTAATGCTCTTCCTTTCGTTTTATATTAAGTGCCACATTAGCTCGCCATCTGACTTTGAGGCGAAAACACCGAAAGAAAGTAGCTTGTTTTTTTTTCTCGTCTTCCTCAGTCACACCAAAATTGCGTGAGAACAATAGCAGTTGAAAATACCACTAAGAGATATTGTAACATATGCAGAGAATAGCGACCATTTCCACTCAAGTCTGAGCTGATGGCTTTGATAAGATTAGTTTGCTTTCTTAAACAGGAAGTGTGCTGCTTAAAGAAAAAAAGAAAAAAAGACAGCATGGTTGCATAATAAGTTTAACTTCTTCTCAGAGAGCTAAAGTTCCCTTCAAACTCCTCAGATTAACAAGAAAGGAGAGATGCAGAAAGTGAGAGAGGGGAGAGATAGAAAGGGGGAGTTTATCAAAGTGATGGAATAAAGAGAGATTTAACACGGTCATATTAAAAAGACATGCGGCAGTTTCAATATTTAAAAATCCCATTTGCTTCGACAGAAGAGCTTATTCATTCAAGAGCATATGGCAGCAGTACCTGTATCCAGCCTCTCTCTTATCTTCCTCAAAGACAAAGAGAAAGAAGGAGTAAAGGGGGGGGGGGGTGTAGTTGGAGAGGGGAGGTGTGAGAAAAAAAAGATACTTTCAAACAGACATTCAGACATTGAAGAATCATTCAATTATCGGCAGCATGATGTAAAATAATTACCTGACTCGCTTCCTGTAATGAGTGCTGCTAATTAGCCATAGACTTTTGTTTTAGTCGAAAAAAGAAAGAGAAAGTCCCAAACTCCCAACAGCGGAGAAACTGTGAAAAGATATGTTGTATGTATGTGTAGGTAGAACCCCATCCTTTCTCTTTACACACAGACACACACACACACAAGCAGCACACACACCAGCGCTGTGACTCAGTTTTCTCTCAATTAGCTGTGTAACAATTAAAGTCTCCTCTTAGTAAATTAAACCTTTGTCTCCCTTGCCTCCTTGGTTTGATTTCAGCACCTGTCACAACAACCCCTCCCTTTACCACCACCGCCACACACCCTCCACTATTACCTCCACCACCCCTCGACTATAGTCATTATGCAAAACTCTACCAGAATGCGCCCAGCATGAGCGGAAGAAAACAGCAATTATTTCTGGTATTCTGTTATTTAGGCCGTATTGACATTCAACTACTTTCTCTCTCTTTGTCTCCTTCTCGCTGACACCACCTGAGAAACAGAGTGAGGCTGAACTTGACTTTGTTTAGGTCCCCATCTTGAATGTCATCACTGCAGTCACTCTGCACGAGGCATAAAAACACTGGGCTATGATGTGACCTGCAGGTTTCTGTGTGTGTGTGTGTGTGTGTGTGTGTGTGTGTGTGTGTGTGCATGGGCCTGTTTGCAGCATTGACGTGCAGCGCAGAGGGTGACCAGTGATGTAAGCTATGAAAGATACACTGTGGTCATTGTCTCTGAGGCCTCTTTCTTCCCACTCTCTAGTCATGCGTGAGCGCTTTACACTGCCATGTTTGTTGTCTAACACACACACACACACATACAGAATTGTGCTTCTTTTTGTTTTGGTGCAGGAGTTGGTTTCAGCAAAATAAAGAGTAGAGCACTGCTCTTTTGGAGAGGGCCTTGAGACAACTTTAGTTGTAATTTGGTGCTGCACAAATAAAACTGACATGACTTTTTTCTGGCTGAGTTAATATGAAGGAGAGTTCAGTCACCAGGCACCGATCAGACCAAGACCAAACCGCACTGGTACATTAACAAACATCAGAGCCACATTTTCAAAATGAGTTGAGGTGAAGTTGATCTGAAAGGCCACATCAATGTTCTGAGGTTTTTGAAGGTGCATATTTGGTAGAAATAACCACTAAATGATTTGTGTACAGCTGAAATGCAATACGCATGAAAAATACAGCAAAAAAAAAGCTAAAAAAAGATCAAATCTGGGCCCTTTTAAGATTTCATGTATAAATTGCAATTTGTAAACAGTGAATGACGTATCATATGATTGTTCACAGTTTTTCTGTTTGTTGCCAAAGTTATAGAGCTTTTGCCTGCTATATTTGCAATCGGCTTTAACAATAATAATTAATACTAAGGACTAATGTAGTAATTCGGATTTCTGCATGTGTGTCAAATATCAATTTTCTTTTTTCAGTTAGCGATTCAGTTTCCATAAATTTACTATGATGTGAAAATCAGAATCGAAACTCAAAAATATGTCTTGTCTTTATTTTTGTCAACATAAGCTTATACATATATGGAGAAAGAGAGAGAGAGAGAGAGAGAGAGAGAGAGAGAGAGAGATAGTAACTATGATTTGATGTTTTAATGTTATTATAAGGGTAATAATAAATTTAGTCAGATCACTGAATAGAGACCGCTTAACAAATGCTTGGTGCTATTAATCCAATGCTCATTGCAATGCTTTATTCGCTGCTGCAGGGGTCTGTCCACGCTACTGTGGCCACTATTGTAGCACACTCAGGAGGGGAGAGGCGCTCACAGATGTACATGCATAGACCCACACACACATACACACACAGAGAGAGACATCTGCAGGTCACCATCATCATAGTGGGAATAATACCAGGGATGGTTATCATAAAGGGAAGCTTTGAGCTCCCGGCTTTCTTAGGAAGATGATTTGGCTGGCCCGGAACAATGAACTGTGGGAATCCGCTTGTCCTGCATTGATCTTCCTCCCCTGGCATCCCCTGCAAGGCTGTCAGAGCGACGGACAGATAAAAAGACTCACAACATTTTTCTTTCTCTCTCTCTAGCTCCCCTCCCGGAGTCTTTCTTTTCTCTCTGTCAGAGGGGCTCCCACTGATCAGCAGGGATGAGCTGAAAGTTGAACTACCTGTTGACAGGACCTCTTAAACAGCTCTCAATGGCATATTGTGCGAGGGAAAGAGGGAGAGGCAGAGGCTCCTGTTCATTCATATTTCTCACTGATCTATGGAGTCCGTTCTCTCATCAAACCCATGCTCCGTTACTGCTATTATTTTCTCTGCATAAGAAGCAAAGCAGAGCATTACGGTGATCAGATGTCATTCATAACCTTTACATTCTCGGATGCTCTGTTTTAATGTGAGAAATAAGGCCACATTTTCTTTCCAGCGTTGTGTTTTAGAGGCTGCTCTCTAAATATCAGTCCAAAAGAATGTGGTTGGTGTGTGACCGGTGATTTTAGGCCAGGCAATCAGAGTTCTGGCTCTTATAAGCCACTGAATACAGCTCAGTAATGATCCACTGGCCCTTTGGTAAAGGCACGATAAAATAAATGTATATGTGTTGGAAACTATTTTAATCTGAAAGTCTACTCTTTCCCCGTTTAAGACAGAACATTCCATCTCTGAAGCTTGACATCTTTTGAATGTGAGGTTATGAGTTTTGATCAAGAGGCTCTAGGCATGGGATAGAGTTCGGATTGAATCTGGCAGGGCTTGTGTGACTGTCTTCCATGTGCAGTTCAGAGTGTTTTTCGCTTCATTACAGAAAGTAATAATGCAGTGAAGTCAAAGAGTGAGGGAGAGAAAAGAGGGAAAACGAGAGATTTTTTATTGGATTAATTAGACGCCTTTCAAAGACCACCTGCAACAGAAAAACAAGCCAGGAAGAAACTCATATCTGGTCTGTTCCACCTACCAAAGCACTAACTCTAACTAAACCAACTTTACCCAGAGGTAATTAATCGAGGGAGCTCTGTTTGTACTTTGAAAACATACAGCTTTTGAATAGATCTGAATGTTCCTGCTGCTTGTGTAATCACAAAATATTTAGCATTCATCTCATCTCATACATGTAACATATGGCAAATACCCATGTTGTCCCTTCAATATCAGATTGCTGTAGCTGCAGCCCCCCCCCCCCCCCCCCCCCCCTCGTCTCATTAATGAATTGGTGCAAATATGATGGAATTCAGCGCATTGTGAATAATGATTGATTTGTTTAATGCAATGAATTTGTTCATTAGGACTTAATGAGGTATTGCTTTGTGATTATATGATGGCTTTTGTGTCGATACATGTCAAAATAACAAAGTAAAGTTCAACCAGTGGCTCTTCGATCCTTTTCATTTCTCCCCATCTTGTCGTAAATGTCGGAGGAAAGTTTATGACAAAACTCGGGCCAGACAGTGAATAGAAGAAGTAGATTTTTTTTTTAAATTATGTTAATATGAAATTATATGAGGTGGCCATTTCTAATAATGACACAGCCTTCCATATATTTGAATAATATATATGATTACAATGGGAGAAAACATATAAATCCTTTTAGCATTTATGATGCATAGCACTTTTGATAAGACAGAAATGAACTGAGCACATTTAAATGCTGACTTAAATACACGTCCATTGTGTTACAGATATCACTTATAATTACGCTGAGGCTTGAAGAGAAAAAGAGCAGAGGAGAAAAATGAATTTAGAGAAACCGGGTGAAATCTTTTTTCAGTGTGTGTGTGTGTCTGTGTGTGTGTGCGTTCAAATACACCGACGATTTTGCGTGTGCACACGGTGCTTCACTGAATATTAAACCACAAACTATAAAGACAACAAGTGAGCCAGCGTGAGAAAAATGCTAAAGGAAGTCTTTGTGGTTTTAGAGGTATCAGAAGAGCCAATAGTTTTAATGAGGCAGCATTGCTGCAAATGCCAGGAAATGATAAGGTTATACAAGTTAGAGTAACGGCAGAGAGATACGGTACCAGTAAAGTTACAGAGAGGATGTGTTGTTCACATCGGAGTCTACACAGGCTACACAGTCATGAGTCAGTGAACACGTAATAGGGTAAACATGTGGGACCAAATCTTTCCTTAATACAACAGGTAAGAGTGTCAAAACTTGTCTTGATCTTCAAAAAGGAAAAATACTGTGATATTCATATTGCATATAATTGTTTTCTTCTGTCTTTGCATGAGACTTATAAGTGTAACAGTTAGGGACGATGCCAAAATAGAAAAAGGTGCTGATGTGAATTATGTGGGCTGCACTAGTTGAGTTGCACAATACTCACTGTGTCGTTTAGAGGGCATGCACATGTTGAATTGTTGTCTGTAGTCAAAGGGTTGAGCGTGTGTGTGTGTGTGTGTGTGTGTGTGTGTGTTACTTGTACATTACCCTCAACTTCCTTGCATGTGTGTGTTGATATCAGCAGAGGGGGGATGTCACATAAGAAATGTCCTTTTTAATCAGGGGAAAAAATATAAAATGACTCGGGAGCAAGGCAAGCATATTAATGTGCCTCATTTGCATACGCTCGTCAGCCAGGATACGTTTATAAAAAACACAAACTGGATTTGTCAGTTCATTTCACATTATTCTATTGTCTATCTGCCTTTGTTATATGTTAAAGATAAAGGCAGAAATCAAATTGAAGAAAAGGGCAAGCTGCTATCTCCCCAAATGAGCAACAGCTCATCAGCCTAGTTTAAATCACAGATTTCTATTCCAAAAGGCAGCCGCCTCTGTAAAAAGGGCCCATTCAAATAAGGTCTTCAGTGAAATAAGCAGGCCTGCTGATGTAAGCTGGGGTGTCACATAAATACAATTTAAAACCGAAGCCATTTAAAGCAGTCCCACAAAGTTTTATCTGTCCTTTTTTTATCCCAGCATAATTCTCACAATAAATGTACAAATATACAGTATGTACATATATATTTTCATTCAAGTATAAACTTTGATTGTCTAAGAATTTTTATGTTGCGTTATTCAAGTTGCATGACAACAAAACCATATGATCCGCCGTAAATGTAAGTAGGCTTTGACAGAAGCATATCTAACTGTTAACCATAAGCCTGCATAACATAGCATGCTCATTATATTCTTTATGAATGCAAAAGAATTGCTTAAGAAAAGTAAGGAGAATTTAAAGGTCACAAGTATCACATTCCTTTAAACACAAGTGGAAACTGGTCACAGTGTCTAATTCACGTCCACACGATAAGAATCTGCCATTGACAGTGTGCTGGAGGGGCAAGTGGGTAAAAGAACAGGCTATTATTATTATTATTATAACATATTATTAGTATGTCTACTAACCTCCTACTGAAGGGAGAGAGAGAGGAAAAGACTGAAAAAAATCCAAATCAATGAGAAAACAAATGAGCCACGCACAATTCATGCTTTAGAAACACGCTGTAGGTGAAGGGAGAGACAGACAAAGACAGAGTCTTGCCATGTTTAAGTTGTCGTTAAGCTTGTAAAATGTATATGGAACATGTGTGCACATTTTTAATGTGGGTGTGCCCCATTTCTAACAGACTGGGTCCATAAGCTGTCTAAAATTATCCCACTTTCTCTTTTAAGTGAACTCACCTAATGCCAGAGCTTTACACTGCCTCTCTATGAAAGGTTTTTTTTGATGATTAAAATCATGCATTATAACACAGTGGCTGCCACTGTTACCAGGCAGCATACTAATCAGCTTAATGAGATATTATACAATATTTTGTTGACCAAAGCAGAACCGTGGTTATTGTTTCTGAGGGTTTGACCCCTGCCAGCAGCCAGAGGAAGTGTGCAGATAGTTGTTTATACCTCTCCATCTGGAGACCAGATGGATCTGCATTAAAACCAGTGTTATTCTTTTTTTTTGTCATTTATTATGACTATGTGACTATGACTTATGCCACACATATGAAAGCTTTCACTGCAAGCAATATCCTCACATTATCAATGATATATTTTGGTAACATTACAGCAACCCTAGACTACAACATTTTTCTTTGTCGTTCCGTAGGTAGCAAAAAAAAAAACAGCAAAAAATACTGCTACCAGCTTTTCGTCTCAAACTGGAGGTTGTGCTTACCTGTAATTGTTTTCAACAACCATCAACCATCAACCCGTTCAACACCCAACTGTTGTCGGTGAACTGTCCAAGAGTTTGGTAGCTTAAAGAAGAAATGTGGGGTGGGGGAGTAGAAAAAGCAGAGGGAGAGCAAAGTGATTCACATCAAATGTAGTGCAGCTCTTTAATAGAATTTTGCGCCAAGACAAGTGTCGTGGCAACAAGATAAGACTGTTGTGTTTACTGGAATAACCCTTTGGTTTTAAGTGCTATTGTTAATATCATAATTGTAGTATTGCAGTGGCTTCCCGACAATATAGTCGCTCTGTTTCATTAAGGCGTGTAATTGGTGGAATTCTGATAGGATGGGCACAAGTAGCTTAATTATACTGCTCACTGTGTTTACAGACTAATTATTCCATCCAAAACGGTGTTACATTTTGAAAAAGTTCTCCGGAGTCACAGCATTACTCCAGGCCCTTGGTGATGACAGCTTGTGTAGCGCTCTGTGCATCAAAGACAATAAATCTTGTTTCGCTGTACTGAGTACACAACACGTGTTGATAGCCTAAAATAAGTAACACATTAGACTTGAACATGTGCATTCTCTTATCTAGAGTATAAAGAACACATCACCATCTAGTATCTTTTAAATATGATCCTTCAAATATTTTTTTTATTAGAATGTCTATTATTTATAAAATCTCTACTTCTTTCTCTGGTTTTACAGAATGGAGGACTCTAGTTTGTGTCTTGGTGTCTCGTCAGCGGTGCCAGATGCTGATACCCATCTGAGCAGTGCAGTGTTAAATGGCCGCTACCCCATAAGTCAAAAGCTTCATCAGCTCACCGCGCAACTAGGACACGCCTTTCCTGACCTGCATCGCCCACAGCAGATCCCTGAAGAAAAAGCAGCCACACCATTGGACGAGAAGACCCACCACGCAGCCCTGGCTAGTCAACCTATCAGCAGTCAGATGGCCCTGCTAGCCAATCAGCTCAACCGAGACATTGACGCAGGGGCACTCAGTGGGTTGAATGGGCGCGTTGACCTGCAGCAGTTTCTTAATGGCCAGAATTTGGGCATCATGTCCCAGATGAATGACATCGAAGATGACGCCCGTAAGAATAGGAAGTATCCTTGTCCATTGTGTGGCAAACGCTTCCGTTTTAACAGCATCCTGTCACTGCACATGCGTACACACACAGGGGAAAAGCCCTTCAAGTGCCCCTACTGTGACCACCGAGCAGCTCAAAAAGGCAACTTGAAGATCCATCTCCGCACCCACAAGTTGGGGAATCTTGGTAAGGGTCGTGGCCGTGTCAGAGAGGAGAATAGGCTGCTACATGAGCTGGAGGAGAGGGCCATCCTGAGGGACAAGCAGATGAGAGGGAGTGGCAGTCTCCAGACAGCTCAGACACCCCATCTTGGTCTCACTAGCAGCTCAAACACCCATCATCAACAACTTGGCTCAGCCTGTGGCCTCCCCCCCACCTCTGGCCTTGCCACTCCAGACATAGTTTCCCAACCGTCTTCTTCACCCAAGCCGGCTGGCACTCAGGATGAACAGTCCCTGAACCCGACTACAGGCTTCCGCTGCACCTTCTGCAAAGGAAAGTTCAAGAAGCGCGAAGAGCTGGACCGTCACATCCGCATACTCCACAAGCCCTACAAATGTACTTTGTGTGAGTTTGCTGCCGCCCATGAAGAAGAGTTGATAAGTCACGTGGAGAAGGCCCACATCACAGCTGAAACCACACAGGGCCAAGGTACTGGTGGTGCCGGGGGCGTGCAGGTGGCCAATGAATTCCGATGCGATGTGTGTGGCCAGGTGTTCAGCCAAGCTTGGTTCCTCAAGGGCCACATGCGCAAGCACAAGGACTCCTTTGAACATTGCTGCCAAATCTGTGGCCGCCGCTTCAAGGAACCCTGGTTCCTCAAGAACCATATGAAAGTGCATCTCAACAAGCTGGCCATCAAGAGCAAGCCACCACAGCCCAGTGAGCAGGATATGGCTGCCGTCAATAGCATGAGTAATCTGGCTCATGAAGCTCATGCCAACCTTTATTCCCGCTACATCTCCTGTCTTCAGGGAGGCTTCCTTTCACCCGACAAACAGAGCCTGAGTGAGCAACACCAAATGTTGACTAAAGCAGGAATTGCCATGAAGGAAAAAGAGATGTTAGGCAAGCTGCTTGGGCCAATGGCAGGAGGTATAGGTCATGGGCTGGGTGAAAATGAGAAACGTTCTCTCCTTGGTTGTCTCAACCTTGTGCCACCACTCAAATCGAGCTGCATGGAGCGCCTCCAGGCAGCGGCAAAAGTGGCTGAGATGGACTCCCTCAATAGCTACCAAGCCTGGCAGATAATGGCTCGTGGCATGGCCATGGACAGGGCTTTCATGCCAAAGGAGCAGCAGCAGCACCATTTAACCCCAGGACAGGAAGATGAAATGGCTGGTGTTGGCGCCTTGGCTTCCTTCTCAAAGGATAAACAAGACTACTCCTTGATTGCTTCCAATGATAGCTCCAAGCAGAAGCAACTCTCGGAGGCCTTGCAGGGATCCAAGGCTGCTAGTGGAGCCATGATGTCCTTGAAGGAGGATGGAAGAGGCTTTGACAGTCACCGTGACTTAGTGTCTCACCATGGTAATGCTGAGACTGCTGGAGCCCTGGCTGGCTTGGGAAGCCCAAACATCGATTACAGCCTCTCCAGTCTTTCTGGCATGAAGGAGAAGCCTTCAGAATGCCCCGACTGTGGCCGGGTCTTCAGAACCTACCATCAGATGGTTGTCCATTCGCGCATCCATGGGAAAGACAGGAGAGGCATCGAGGAAGCATACCAGCAACAAGGTTTGGACGAACGCCGTGGATCAGCCAGTGACCCCGAGTCCCAATCCATTAGCCGCTCCACTACTCCTGGATCATCCAACGTGACAGAAGAGAGCGGAGCTGGAGGAGGACAGTCCCAGACAGGGAGCGTCCAAGATGACAGCCCACATCCCTCCTCACCATCATCTGGTAAGAAAACATATATGAGAGACAATCATGTGTATTCTTTGGTCAGTCTGTGGATAAAGTGATCAAAATCTTATCCCATTGACATATACAGTAATTATGTTTTCTTCTTTAATTGCTATTGCCCTACTTTCTCCTCATTTTACATAATTAGATTCCACTAAGAATCACATTACAAAGTATATAGTGTGCATATATCAATGTGTCAAATCCATGCCTTTAAAAGGAAATGAAAATAACCCAAATACCCTCTGATGAAAAAGAGACACGCAATCCTCACATAACTGAAATATTTAACGCCTTTCTTCAAATACTTGCACACCCTCACAGAGTGGTTTGCTTTTCTAGGATACTTTTACACACACACACACACACACACACACACACACACACACACACACACACACACACACACACACACACACACACATACACACACACACACACACACACACATCCACATCCACATACAGACAAGAATGTTATGGAACTTAAGTGTATATGTCGTACTGTACATATAATATATACTGAGGCATTTAGAGGTGTATGATATCTCACTTTCAAGTTCTCATGCTGGACATGGTAACATCTGTCCACTGACACAACAGTATTGCTAATACCATTCATATTAAGCCAAACAAAAGGCTCCAGAGAACACAATCCAGGAAGAGACGTGCACCATTGCGTTCACGTTCGCAGGTTTGAAGTCTAAATCCCTGTGGAATATGAGTAAAGACGGGAAGCAGAGGTTGAACTTGTTTTTACCACAGTGATTAATAAATGCCTTTAATAAAACTGCTCCAGACAACCATACCCCTCCCTTCCTCCTCCCCAGTAAACACAGGCCGGCCACGGCTAGATAAGTGTATGTTTAGTGGGATTAAGGGAGGCTCGTTGCTAATGATTACACAAGTTTTTAAAGGTAACTTTCACTTGCTCCTCAGGGCACTGTGCTGGCGTTAAGAAGCGTGTGCCGTAATTAGGTCACGACTATGCGATAATCAGTCGGTTTAAGCAAAACAAGACACTAATTAAAGATATACATATAAAGCAGGTCAGAAAATGGTGAACTTCATTTCCAAAAGCGAGGATGTGCTTTTAAGTCTTTTGAGAAATATATAAATAAATAGAAATATAAATCAAAGTGGCTTAGCTTAAGGCTCTAAGCAACTTAATTCCACCAGTGGAGACGAAATTGTTTATTTATTCACAGAGGCATGAAGTCCTTATCATGCCCGTGTAGTGTGATGGGTTTGAACATGGGACAGGCTATGTTTATTTTAATCTAAGAAATAATAACAGACAACCCCCACCCCAATTAGGAATTAATGAAAATGAGAGTGAGATAAAAACCTATTTTCTTTATAGAGACTATTAAACATAACACTTTCTCAACAGGGTGGGGGTGTAGCAGATGTAATTATCTTCTGAATTTTAATGCTGGAAGTTTCTCTCCCCTTCTCTCTCTCTCTCTCTCTCCCTCTGTGTCTTGTCTCTTTCGACTTAACCACTACAATCTGATGGGTTCAGCTTTTGGCGTTTCAACAATTTCAGAAGTGCCGTACTAACATCCAGGGTTTGGTCTACAAAAAGGAAAAGCAAATTAAAATAATAACGGATGAATAAAACCAATAGTATTCGCCACCAAATGCCAGCAAAGCACAAAGAAATGCATTGGATTTACTTGAGTGGTTAAATCTCAACCCTCAGGCCATCTGGAGAAGCAAGAAGGGTCTGATTTAAGACAAAAATATAAATACAAAAATACATTTAAGTAGCTTATCAGCAACCTTGACCAAAAATATAAGCCTGCAGTTTTTTTACAATGCCTAAATGTTACCCTTTCTGCAATCACTGTCCAACTGTTAGTCAGTATAAGTATGGTGTGTAGAGGTAGTGTTTCACCTTATGCAGAGTGGTCATAGTGAAACCCCACTGCTTGATACCGTGGTACCATTCAAGCTCTTTATCGATCTGCCACTATTATATCTGCAAGGCTGCCCTCACACTGTGTATGTACAACATAGGGGGTGAAAGTGCAGGTATGAGAGCTTATCAAATGTGGAAAAAGACTTTGTGAAGTAGATAGACTCCTGTAGAGACTGGTAAGTATTTGCTGTCTTTTAATCAGAAGAATTGAAATTTGTCTCTCTTTACAACTTAAAAAATGTGATTTACATTAGCAGCACATTAGAAACTTAAATATGACAAAAAACATGTCTTAAAAGGTGATATGCTTCTCCTCTGCATGCATGTTTGTTGTGCGTGTGTGGTATGCTTTATAGTACGTGTGCATATCACTCTCTTCTGTTGTGAACAAGACGTGGCTATCATATCAATGTCTCAATATCTTAAGATTTTCTAAACTGGGCTCTCTTAAGTGTGTGTTCATGCACTGCCTATTGTGTATCTGTGTACGTCTGAGCCTCTGGCCCACCACCTACCCGCAACACTTTTGAGTTAAACTTGAATTATAGTAATCAAAAATAACATCTCAACTGTGAAAGAAGGTCAGCCTTTGTGCTTTTGTCTTTGAGACGGCACTTGTTTAAAATCAATGAGAGACAACGGCAGAAGAGAGACAGAATAAGAGCAGAAAAACAAAGAAAGGCTTCTGTCAGAGATGTCCTTTAAAAATGCTCCCTGTTAGAGTTCAGCCCTAACCTTGAGCATAGTATTTTTTATTCCTTTAGAACAAAGAGGTAATTATATTTATGGTCACCAGGATCTGTTTTTTTTTTTTTTTGGTTTGTTTATCTTTGGATTAATTTCACTTCATTATTATGGTTTGCTGCGATGATCAATCCTCAAAGAAGTCCTAGTTATATTAGCAGGGTTCAGCAACAGGTGGGCTTGATGTGAAAGCAAATCATCCCATCTGAATGGGCCTGGTGCTTTTGATGGTGAAGCCTTTTTTGCCAGCTCTTACACGCCACCATTTAAAATCCTCATTATATACGATAGTGTCTCCCCACACTGAACTCAATGTGTAAAAAATAGGCTTTCCTGCATGCGTGTAATTCCTAAAGCAGCAGGACTCCTCCTTACATGTACCTCCATAACCTTCCCAATATGCTTAAAACCCACTCCCACTTCTTGGCTCCTGGTTGTAAAAAAAACTCTCTGTGCTCCCTCTGGCTCTCTCATTCTCTTTCTCTCTCTGCAGAGAATCCCCCCATGCCCACATTTTTTAAGAGGAACAGCGTTTTTACACGGCGAGGATTAGCCTGCATATCCCTGGTCTTTACCGCGGCTCAAACAAGCAGGCAAAATACTCACTCCATACAAATTGAAATTGGATTTGCCAACTTGATGCCTTAGGTTATAAAGCATGGATATTCATCTAATTGCGACAAAACAATGGGGGCGTAATTACACATGCGGACAAACTGTTACTGTGTAATTACTGTGTCATTAACATGAATAAAGTAGAGCTGAACAAGATCCAGACAACTATGAATATGCATGGTGACAAACCCAATATAGCCAGCTATTATCATCTAATGTTAGCCAGTGTGTCACCAATACTGGAAATATTAAAGAGGAAGTCCTTTTAAAGATGTTTATTCTTGTACTATCTATGATAGTCGGATGAAACTTACAGATATATGTTTATAGATCCAGAAAAGTCCTTAAGGGACATATGGTAGAAAAATTACAGATATTTTAGGATAGATTCAAGAAAATAATATAACTGCATTCTTGTATATAAATACACAAATATTGTACAACTCAGTGTCAAGCCAGTTTATCTAGATAGTATTTTCCTGGTTCTGGACTGTGTGCTTCATGTATAAACACTGTACCTTCAACTGAGATGGGACACAAACATAACATCACAAGCCCTGGTTGAGCCGTTTGATCCTCTGTACATAAGTGTGCACAGCAGACTTTACTGTATGATCCAGGGACTGACCAGTCCTCCTATAACGGAGTCAAACGTTTAGATATTTCACTATGTGACAACAATGTAAACTACAGTGTTAAAGGTGCTAAAACTAGATTTTAATGGAGGACACCTCTTAATTATTTTGCCCTAAGACATTCGTGATTTAGCGAGTTATATAAATGATTTAATCATCTTGAACCAGGAAGTCACATGTTACAACAATCAACTGATGTCAAGTTATTCTAGGGCTTGTAGGCCACTGCGGGGCTCAGGTGCCTGCTAGTTGCATACCCACATAATCTAGATAAACCTCTTTTAGTATGGTAAAATGCCTCGAAGCCAAGCCTGCATGGAATGCAATGGGTCTCAGCTCAGAAGCTGGAGTGGAAGTTATATAATGTTTGACAGTCCAGGAAAAGTTTACATTGAACTTTTCACTTTGTGGAAAGTCAAGGCTTGGCCATTCATACAGTGTGATCGGTGCATTACATTTACCAATGCTGTGAGCCAGTAGCTGCAAACTTTAAACATAAATAAGAAACAATCATAGAAATCCAACCGTCTATCCTCGTTATCCATGTGCTCATGGTTATCAATTAATCATATAGGAAAAGTGTGGACAACTATGAAGGTCCTTAGAAGGACTCCTGTCTTCTAAAGGGAACTTATGGCCAGTTCTAATTTTACCATCAATATCAGTGTTGTGGGCAGCATGGAGATACAGTGGTTAGCACTGTTGCCTCACTGCAAGAAGCTTCTGGGTTTGAATCCAGTCCTGGCACGTCTTTGTAGAGTTTGAATGTTCTGCTTTCTCTTCTCCGGCTTCCTCCTCAGTCCAAAAACATCCAATATAGGTGAATTGTCAACTTAAAACAACCCATATGTGTTAATGCGGGTGTGATTTGTTGTTCGCCTCTCTGTGTGTCGACCCTGAAATGAACTGGTGACCAGTCCCAGGTGTAGCCTGCCTCATGCCCAAGGTCTGCTGGGATTGGCTCCAGCGAACCTGAAAAGGATAATTGGTTACAGATAAATTTATGGATAACATTGTTATAATGTCATGGTGCATATTCCTAAATAAAATTGTGTTTATTCAAATCAACTCAAAATAACTGACACAGAGCTGCAGGTTTGCGGGGCTTTTGGTAAAATGGATTATGGGAATGAGGATGGCAGGGCTCTGTAGGGGCCCAGACCTCTTTTTTTTGTTTTTTTCCTCTGGGCCCCTGAGTGTATTAATCTGGCCCTTGTTATGTCTGTGAATGAAAAGGTAAAAAAAGAAGGAAAAAAAAAAGCACATTTTAGAAAAGGTAAATCAGGACTGAGTATAACAGCTGAATATGAGCCCACACATCAACCAGGGGAGGATAAAGTCAGTCACTTTAAACGTATGGTTTCTAACTAATAAAATGATCTATTGAATGACTAACACATACAGTACATCCTCACTGTATGCTACATTACTCCTATACAACCTCACACCACAGCCAACACTGTAAAATGAGGCCAATCCGATAATATATGTGTGAAACTAAATGCATTAAAAAAAAATAATGAATTTTATTTCTCATTTTTTTTCTATTCCTCCCTTCTGCATAAATTATTTTTTCTTTGTAATTGACATCCGTTCCTCTGCCACGACCCCCTCGCATTATTCTTCTTCTCTCTATAATCAGAGAACTCTGTGGTTACAAAACCTCTGCTTTCTACCCCTCACTCATTTGAAGGAGTCTGGCCTGTCATATCTGTATTTTTTATGTGTCACCAAACCTAAATAGACATTCATTGTGTTACAGGCACATTCATTCCCTAAGCGGTATTTTTGTACAGTAGGTCAGGACTCTGGTGTCTGGTAAATGATAAAAGTTCCATTCAAACGCACTAATTGTCAGTGTGCTATGCTGATTGACATGTCTCGGATAAATGCAGACTTAGTATTTTTGAACACGCTTGCACAATATAAAAGGCCAATTTATTTCTCTGTTCTTCTTTCTCTTATTTCTTGCACAGTTCATTTGATTTCTCTCTTCCTTTCTTGCGCTCTCTCCCTCTCTCTCCCACCCAGTCTCTCAGACTCAATTTGTAAATATTACCCATGGAGGAAATTAGCCAAGGCTTTTTAGATATTTTTAAATTCCAATTTTATTCCGACGAGTGTGTTTGATCGAGGGAAGGACTGCGTGCCTCGGTCTGCTCCTCAGTATTCCTGGGTGGCTATCAGTGGCTAGCCTTGTCCTTATGAAACATTTATCAGCCTGTTTTATGTCTTAATGATCACGTTAGGATTCCCTGCTTGGTTATGAAGCCAGGCCTGGGGAAAAAAAGAAAAGAAAAAGGACTGTTGAGAGAGTGCAGGAGAGGCGATGAAAAACTGACACGGGCAATCCAGAAGGGAGAGACTGAGAAAAAGAGAGATGACAGGGCATCACATTCCTCAGTAAACAGCATCACATTATGCCATCCACTCTTTTCAACTTCAAATCTTTGCCAAAACATAGCTTACCTGCCTCATGGAACAAGCTTCCGTGGATGGCACACTCACTCACACACCTCCTCCCTATTCTTCTGTCTTCCCCATTCCTTTTTATGTTTTTATAATTAAAACATAATATTTATCTTTCCATAACAGAAGGCTGCCTTACTCTGTCAGGTAGACTGTTTGCATATTAATATTCTTAATACATCAACAAGCTATCTTCTCCGGTGTCATTGCTAAAATTGAGCAAGAGTAGAGAAGGAGAATGAGACTCACAAACACTGAAACTTCACTTGATTGAACACGTGGGAGAGGAGACTCAAAAGTAACGAGGGAAAACCTTATATATAAAAAAAAAAAAGTGAAAGAGAAAGAAAGACATAAATCATCACATTCAAAACGTGTGTTAATGTTGGGGGAGCCCAGTCTCTTCTCCCGATGCACATATAAATGCACAAATCCAAGCTAAGTAAGCGTCTGTTCCTCCTTCAGTCAAAACTACCCAGCAAACCGCACTATGGTGAAAATGTGCCTCTTCTTTTGATTGTTTATGTGTGTGCTTAAGAGAGGGTTGGAGGGATGGAGGGGAGGGCAAAGCTGAATGAGGGTGAATGCCAAGTTTCTTTTCTCTGTCTGGTGACAGCTGTCTGACTCCATCAATGTGGAATTCCTGTGAAATGAGGCAGGGCTCTCGGTCAGGGAATGCAAATGGATGGTACTGGATGGTAGGCGGCTGAGCCGGGCCGGACAGCAGGGATGGGGCTGTGAACTGGGCGGTTGTGGCTGCAGAATAGGCGGAGGGGGGAGTTTTGTTTGAACAAGTTAAGTTGGGTATGACTGGGTTTGTCCTGCATGTGAAAGAGCAGGAGAATACGTTGACCTTTGCCTCATTAAAGATGGAGTTCTAGCCATGTGATACCATGACTTAGGAATCTTCTTACTTGCTCTCTTTTTCCTAGGCCACCGCCCCCCTTTTTTTTTCTTCTTTTTTGAGTCTCTCTCTTCCCCCCCCCCCCTGCTCCATCATTCTTTCATTTTGCCGCCCTCCCTCTCCCATCTCAATCTCTTCCTCTTAACCCCACTGACAGGTCACATAAATAAGCTTTTGTAGCAACATCAGGGTGCTGACATGAGAGCAGAAAGGGACATGAAAAATCTGCTTTTTTCCCTTAGTTGTAGCTATCTCTTTATCACAAAAGAGATGGTAAGAGAGAGAGAGAGAGAGAGAGAGGAGACAGAAGGAGAAAGAGAGGGAGGAGGAAAAGGGTGAAAAATTGAGGGAGGGATTAAATCCAGGGATTAAGATCTCTATGCTTTTGTTTTTTTCACTCTCTCCCCCTGCCACATTCCAATTGTTCTTAAAATATTTGGCAATGTCAATTAGTAAGTGAGCAGAGCTAGCTGATGAACACAATTTTCCAGGCGACTGAGCACCCTATTGTTGTGGAGTGAACAGCAGATTTCTGAGGTCATTATCATTCCCTGTTAGCCGTGCCCAGCTGCTCTCCTCTTGGCTCTGGCCAAACTCTGCTCCTCTTCTCTCTCTCCTTTTTTCCTTCTGCCCTTATACCTCTCCTCTCCTTTCCTCCCCTCTCCTCTCCTCTCCTCTCCCGACCCTCCCCCTTCCGCACCATGCCCACCAGTTCAGGGCTGGTTGATAGCAGGCAGCAACAGGGGGCCATCAACAAGAGGAAGGATGGGAGGAGCTGGCTTTGGGGGGGAAAAAAAAAGGGAGGAGATAGTGAGATGGCTATAGCGCAACAGTCGGGGAATACAGTAAAGGAAAATGAGTGAGTGGAGGAGGAGGAGGTGTGGAAGTAGAAGAGGAAAAAAACAGAGAGGGTTATGGGGGCAAGCCATACAAAGGAGTGGGAAGGCAACTAAACACATGGTGGAGCATGAAGAGAGTAACAGAGATGGTGGAGTAGAGAGGAAAATAGACTAAGATGAACTGATATTGTAGTTTGAACTGGTAGTTTGGAACATGGTGAGCATCATGGAGGAAAAGCATTTGTTTTAAAGGAGCCTGCTGCATCACAATCATCAAGCTTCCATCTTTAAATAAAGATGCGACATTAATTTTACCTTTGTGTGCAGTAAGTATAATAAGTAACTTTGAAAGGAGTGCAGAGAAAGGTTGGTAAATGTTCTGCTGACAAAGTGAGGCATTGTTGTCTGCAGCGCCTATATTGAAAGAAAGCATACACTTAAAGCTACTTCACTAAATAGAAATGCTATGCTAAAACATAGTCCTGTACCTTACAGTGAGGTGAACGCGGTGCAGATGAGATTAAAGAGAAAGAAACACACCTGCCTGCTGTTACACTTTTATTTCAGTTTTCTTTCACAAAGCACAAAACATCCAGATGTCCACATCTAACATCCAAAAATATTCCCTCTTTCTTTGTGAAGAAATAATAAAAGGTTACTTTTAATAAAGGTACATGAAAGAAAAAACATGAATGGAGGAAATCAAAAAATCACTCCCTTCTTTGTACCTGCCAGTTGTAGAGTTTAAATGTGTTCCCAGAGGCCTTGTCACCTTCCTCCTCTTTCACCTCCTCTCTCCTCCACCGTACTGCTCCTCTAACACTATACCACCACCTTCCAACACGCTGGTGCGCTCCGTTCCTCCATCCCTCACGCCGATACCTCAGCACTGTCTCCTAGAAATCACATTTATGTGCAACTAATTTGCAACGGCAGACACATTTATCAAGGAAACATAATGCTGATGAGGAAAAGTTAATATTTAGCAATTTGTAGGAGAAACAGTCAAATATCGTACACGTCTTTGAAAGCAGAAAACTTTTTCATTGTTGGCTACAGTGTAAAAAAGCCATTGAAACACATCACCGCACCAAACTAGTGAAATTAGTTGTGAGCTGTTAAAGGACATCCAGCATTAAGCCAAGAGTCTTTACTACACGCTCAGCTCCACCTCCCTTTAGTCCTGTCTCTCCTGTCCAACCAGCAGAAAGGACCAGCACTGGTTGGTCGTAGGTATCTGGGTTCTTCTGAGTCTGTGTGAGAGAGAGAGAGAGAGAGAGAGAAGGAGGAAGACAGCGAGAGAGAGAAGTGAAAAAGGGTGAGCGGCATCAAAGCGTTGCTCTCAGCTGCAGCTGCCAAGCTTCCTCGTCCCCAGTTAGCAGCCATCCAGCTGTCAGGCTGCGCGAAGAGGAAGAGAGGGGGGAAATCTCTCACCAGCCATATGGTTCCCAGTTCTGTCGGAGACACTCCACGCTCTGTGGGCAAATGGCAAACTCATATATCTAATCAACACTCTTAATATCCAGACCTGAGACCAAGGATATTTTCAGAGTCTCGCCTTTCAGCAACACGGCAGAAGGGAGTTTAAGGAATATTTATTTATGGTGTTTTGTGGACAAAGCTCTGCACACAGGTTACAGCGGTTGCAGGGGAGTACTGAGTATGGATGGACTTGTTTATGTTGATCCTACGTGATAATGGTGTCAGTATTTAATATGAAAAAATAACTATTCACAGGAGTGAATAGTGGGGGACTATTGGGGACTATTTTCAGCTGCAGACTAAAACACATTTTAGGGGAACTAGTAAAAATGTGAGTGGCTGGTGAAACAGAACAGTCTCAAACCGCTTCATTTTTCTGGTTTGCTCCACTGCATGCATCCTTGTTCTGGTCCACCATTGTTGTTAACACTTACTCCAGCTCGCCCTGGGTGGTCTTCTCTGCTCTCATTCTATTAAAGTCCTGTAAGTCTTTGTTTGTAAGTAGCAATGCCGCTAACGCCTTGAAGAACTCGGAGTTAACATATAGTTTCACCTACTGAGCTCTGCCTAAATATCCAGGAACTTCTTATACACATGCAATACTTTTAACAAAGATAACGTCATTGATTTTTTTTCATGGCATTTGACAGAAATGAAACAAATAAATGATAAAAAAATTATTTTCCAGTAGGTTAACTTTTTTTTTAGCGAAGGAACATTTGATTCAATCTGACATGATAGCATGTGGACTTCCCGAATCAAGCAAATCTTCTCCACGACTCTCTGGTCCATTTCCATGTGAACGTTGTCATACATGTAATACGTGCAGCGGATTGACGTGAGCCCTCTCTTTTAGTTGAGCAGAAGCTGTTAGCTGTAGCACAGCTAGCCCCAGAGAGAGTGGGCTTGAATATGGCTTTGTGTTGTATCTGTTAGCAGGATGCTACACCTGCTCATCTAATCCTGGCAGGCCTCTGTTTCCAGTCTCTCCGGCTGCAGAGTAACGGGTGCCTTATTGCATGGCAAGCCACACTGAAGCACGGGGAGGTTTGTCGGTATTACAGCGACATTGCTGTGTAAAGCTTGGAAACAACCATCACAACCACCACCCCCACTCGATGGGACTGGGGAGCGCAAATCCCTGCCTGGTTCTGCAAACAGCTATTAGTATATGGATGGAGCATGTAGCCTGCAGTGGAGGTAGTGGATGTAATCATTTGTAAGTGTGAAAGAGCAAGGTAGACAGGGAAGCACAGAGACAGGGAGTGTTGGGAAGGGGGAGAGAAGAAGTGGAGAATGATTTGAATAGAGATAAGAGGTGTGGACGGGGGTAGCTGGGGTAAGAGGGGAAGAAGGGGAGTTATCCAAGTCGCACAAATCTTTACTCAACCCAACAACCTGAAGCAGAGGCCATTAAAAGCAGGGAGAGCTCAGTGAGATTTCAGCCTAGATTGATACGGTGGCAGCAATGGTTTGGAGGGACAGTAACTTTAATGGCCCCACTGGGTTTTTAATGAGTGTTGTGCCCCAAACAAAATGAACTAATTAGTGTTATCATCCATATATCAGACCCTACACACACCCAGGCGTTCTCAGGCACACACAAACGCTCGTTGCTGTACAAACATGCTCAAACCTGCTCGAGCAACTCTGAGCTTCTTTGTCTTTTCTTTAGATACTATACTGTAACGTTTCTGCACACAACTTTAAATCAAGCATCAAAAAACTGTGAGTCCCTTCATTCCCGTTTGAATTCCGTCTCTACCCGTGCCGCCACGCTCTCTATTCAGTTGCTATTTCATCCTGAAATGAGCCTCCCCCCCCGTACCCCACCTTCCTCCTCCACACAAACACACACTCTCAAGCCCATAAGGCCGTGCCCTGTTTGTGAGAGGAGCGATTATGTCTACACTGGTTTAAAAGCAGGATAACAATGCCATGAACGGGCATTTGGAAAAACAGAAAAGGGCTCAAGCCAATATCCTGGCATTTGGACTCAAGCCGCTGTTACCTGCGCATAAGCCGCATGTTTGTCACGCCATCGCCTCTGGTTGACCACGCCGCCCCACCAGCCCCACACTTTATTTCTCTTGCACTAAGCCTATTATAAAATCAATAAACAATTGAGCTTTTTTCCAGTCCTTTTAAATCTTTTTCTCCTCTATATATCCTCTGAGATGAAGGGGAGGCATGCAGGCAGCGCAGTCTGGTGAGCTCAGGGGGAATAAAAAAAAGTGAATGAAAAAAGGAGGAATCAAAAACAGCTCCTTTCTTTCACAATGTTGATTTTTAAGCAACTGTCAGTCCAGCTGTGATTACCACAGCACTGAGCTTCTTAGACCTGGTCCTGACCCTCAGCTCGCAGTCATGCGAAAGGGCATTTCTGATGCCATGCGAGAGTACACACTTTGGTTTTAGTGAAACAAGCATTGTGCATGTACGGAAATAATTTCCCCTGCATTATCTCATATTTATAATGTGTGTACGCCGGATGGTGTAGCTCAGAAACAGAATAGAATATCCATTTGTGGTTTGACCCTGTGCTTCCAGATGAGCTTCAGAATTTTCATCTACTTTCTTCTTATCACTCTATGTAACTTTCCAGGTTGGTGTGGTTTTAGAAAGCTCATGGGAATGATTGAGGGATTTTTAATTGTCACATTCTCGAAATGTAATAACCCTTGAGTTGATAAAAATCAACAAACACCATCTCTGACAGCTGATTTTCAAATTAGGCATCAAAAAAAAAATGTTGCGTTTACAGATTTTAATTCCCTCTGTCAGTTTAAACTCATATTTCAAACTCAGCGGTGGGGAGATGACAATATAAACTTCTTTTTATTCCACCAGTCACTGAGAAGTTGGAAATTAGAATGTCTGCTACAAAGCTGTGCCCACCCCCTCCCCCCCACCTCCTTTTTTCTCTCTCCCCCGTTTCCGAACTTCTCACTTTGTTTACTCCTCGAGCATTCTTGGAGTGCAGATAGAGTAATTACCAGTGATCAAAAACAGCGCAGGTTTTTCTACTGATGCTTTTGATGCATGTGTGACATTGTGTGTCACCACATCATCAGTAACACAGAAAGCAAACAATTTGTGGGAAATAAGCTTTTGCCAAGCATGCTTTAGTAGATCCTTTGTAGACAGGATACAGTATAATCCACAGATTGTGACTAAAAATAATGATCATCTTTATAACACATGCTAATGATGAGAAATTGTCAAAGCGCTGCTTATTGAAGGGATAGTTTAGCTTTTTGAAGTGGAGGTGTGTGAGGTATTTATCTTTATTCAGTGCAATACCTACAGTAGATGAAGCGGACTGGAGTAAATGTGTAGGAAGCAAAGACATGTGGACACTTTTTAGACAAAGACCCACCTCAAAAAACCAATACCAGTTTAAATATAGACAAAGTTGAAAATAGTTTTGCTTCTTGTTGCCAGACAGCATTTTGTGGTTGAAGCTGGAACCATTCTACCCATCAACGCTCTCCTCAAAGCCACCAGACCCCTTTAATAAAACACATGAGTTCCCCTCAACTGCTGCCTCTCTAGGCGTCAGGCATGTCCCCCACGCTTGCTGTATACGGTGGCTGGACTTTTGACTGCAACAGATTTCAGCAAGCTGTTGATTGTGTCATCTTGGACTTTGTTCTTCTTGCAAGCCTCCATCTTGGCTGACCCTCTACTCAACATGCCTGCTATTGGCCGACCCGCTGCCTAACCAAGTTCTCATTGGCCAGCAGATCTGTCCCGCTTGCCTCTAGCCAAGCCTTGATTGGATGACTCTAGATCTCTGGAAAGCACTCATCAGGATGGTCTAAATGAGTATAGATGTTGACTATCGTGGTAAATCGTCCGCACTTTCCATGGCTCCCATCCGGTCCAGTGAGAAAGGGCCCAGAATGCTGTCTCCCAGGGTTGGTCCCCCAAAGAGACCTTGTTTGGGCCACTGGTGGCGAATGCGCTTCAAGTAGCATGGTGTGGCTATGTGTGTCACATCCCCCTTGCTATCCCACCAGACGGAAGGCTGTATCATGGCTATCATCCTGTCACACTTGGATGGAGCTTCTTTGCCTCAGAGTTTGACAGTGACTTGCCTTAGCGCCAATTATCATCAGAACCAGCTTTCTTATCCACCTGGTTCAAAAGGTCTGTGTGCTGGTGATTGGCAGGCTTTTAATTTCCCCTCTTACACTGTTATCATGTTTTGCCAGTTTATGTTTCTCTCTGCTCTTCTTTCGTTATGGTCTGTTGACTATTCAATCCTTTGCAAATCGCAGTGTTTCTATGCATGCAGCCATTTCTGGACCGATAGCAGGACACTCCAGTCCCTGTTTGCAGGCCCTCTTGCCACCGTATCACACCTCTATTCACCAGGAGAGCTGCAGAGAAAGCAGGCCACTCTGAAAGCATCCATGGTCCCTCCCTTTACTCCTTGTCTATTGCTCCTTCTTTCCCTTATTTCCACAGGGAGGAACACTGACCTCATTTGTGAGGACAATAACCCTCTTGACTTTGGGGATTAAGACATGAAACCTTTGTGGATTAATTAGGTTCAGAGCTGAATTCATTTTGTCACCATGGAAGGCAAAGAGAGAAAGAGGAATAAGGAGGATATGGGCTGTAGGCTCCATTATGAATTAGCTGTTTACCCAGATAGATATATTAAGAACAAATGTTGGAGCTGATCACATTTAAATCCTCCAACAGAATGGAACTGCATTTATTTTCACTGGTCTAAGTATTCACAAGGGAAGTAACAGTAACACAAACTGTCAAATCACAGCAAGCATTATAGAGTCTTATACATCAGTGCTGACTTCAAACCAGGATTTTGCAAGTGTGCAGACAATGTTAGCCCGCTGAGCTTAACTCTTTGGCAAGGTTACACATGCAAATATGGTTTGCCGGACTATCTTCAATCCGCAATAGGCTGGAGCCTGATTCTGTGCATTCACGCCTCTAGATCTACTCTTAAGCTTGTCACACATAATGTAGCAAGTAGCTGTCCTGACAATGCCGCAGGAATCACATTATCTCAGTTGTCCTGGTAACAAAGCAAAGTGTTTGTTTTCCAAGATGCGGTGCAATTGCAATTTAGACGGTTTACACCTATTGTTCTGTTTTTTGTTTTTTTTTCAGTCAAGAGCATATGTTGTTTGAATGTATCCGTAGCTCGCAAAAGAGGCTGTTAGTTAGATGTTTTGTTTACAAAATAACAAAGGTGTTTTTTTCACCAAAGGCACAACAGAAGATGTGTTAATGCATGTTTCATGTCATCTTTTGCTCGCTGTAAATAAAAGCGACTGTTGTCTTATTAGAGTAACACCTTCTGAATGCGACAGCCCCAGGTATAGCTCCCTTATGGACCAAGTGTTGAACATGTGCTTGATGAGATGCCTTCCTCAATTTCATTTACAGCTCTCCTAATGAACCTCCGTCTTGTCATGTCTGCCGACTCCCTTATATTTTTTTATGTGCCCTCAAGTTAACGTCGCCACAGAGTGAGCATATGTTTTTGTTGATGATAAGGTCGTTTTAGCGAGGGAATGTCTCCCTCATCCTCTTGGTATTGGCTTGTACAGCATAAAACCTCCATCCAAGGATCTTAGACTGAGCCATTCCCAGACCTGGATTTGACCTGCACACGATGCACATGGAGATTTTAGATCTTCCTAAATCAGAAGGCACTTAAGCATGGGTTTTACAAGAGCACACGATTTATTCACAGAATTCAACAGACCTTATGTGATTATACTATATTGAGAATGTTACAAAGGATGTCCAGGTAACTTGCCTCATCAAAACTACAAACAAGGGACAGAAAGTTTTGTTTTTTTAGAGAAGACTCATTTTGAAGTACCATCCTTTAACCCATGCGCTGCCATCCACCCGCAAGTTAGCTTCTTCCCTCTGGAGGACACAGGTTTATCCTTGGCTTTCATAGAGATTCACATTCCTCCCCAGTGGTCCCCCTCATTCCTCCCATCCTCTGTCTTAAGACATGGAGCTAAGTCGAGGCTAAGCCACAAGTCACCCTCATGGGGGATGGATCGGCCAAATGCCACCTCTCCTGGCAGGGCTTGCAGGTAGGGTGTAATCGTGCCGGCACAGTACTCTCAGGACCAGAAACAGGTATTTCCTATTAGACACAGGGATGAGTAGTGGATTTTAGAGAGGAGGATGGGAAAGCTGTTTTGGTCAATCCCCCCCTCCCTCTCAATATCCCAGTCCTTTTCACTCATGCTCTCTGCCTCTTTTGTCACACCTCCCCTGCCTCCTGCACGAGCCACCCCCCCCCCCCCCCACACACACACACACTTCACATTTCTACCTGTTTTGCTGGTACTTGACAAGAAAGGATTTTGTCTTCCCTGGCATCCTCCCTTTTCATCTTCTGGAGAGAAGGGCAAAAAGAGGATGAGGGATTGGAAGTTTGTGGAGGAAAGTTTTTGGAGGACATTTCTGGATTATGTTCACAAGGCACAAGCTGCTCACAGTGTGAACATGGCACATTGTCAATGAGATCTATTTCCATGACGATTATTTTTATACTCCAACAATCAGGGAGCCGACAGCACAGTACCACAGGAGGAAAAATAAGTCTTTCTTCCAATTCGATACACCCTCTGTAACATTTTAGCTGTAAATACTGACAAAGCCAGGAGGGAGAAAACGATGTCAAGATATCAACTTTCTCCTGGTATCGCAAATTCCCATTCTAGTTTAACTAAGTGTCCTGTTGAGTTGTCAAGTGTAAGTGCACCAAACCTCAGGCTGCGTATGTCTACTGATCAGACGCTCTCCACTGCTCAGTGTTGCGGTAAATGCAACATCTGATGGCTTTCTGAAATTCAGCATGTTGGACAGGTGAGATGCTGCAGTGAGCAGCACTTTTGAGATGCCAGTTAGCACCATGTCACCCATCCCCATCTGTACGCTTTCAAGGCTGTATGTTTGGTGTGTGCATGTATGTGTGTGTGCATGTTTCAGGAAGTCGGAAGTAATTGCATTTAGAATTTAATGGAAACGCAGAAAAATAACATTTGTACAGTCTATAAAGATTATGGCAACTAAATAACCGATTCAGAATTCGCTGCCATATTCAGTGTCACTCTTTGACTTGGTGTTTGGCAGACTAAAACAGGGTGCAGATTGAGAGACAGTGTCACAGCGAGAATGAAATGTCTGGCCTCCTTCATCTGACATTTAGATTCCTTCCATTTATTGCTTACCTTAGTCGTTCCCTGTTATTCAAACCAGAAAAATCAGTCGCTTTCACCTCCCTCTACAATGATAACTGACAGGACATGTCAGATGCGTCAGTACATCTCAGCGCCCGTTTATGACTCCTCTCCCAATATCTTGTGTGCTCAGTGGGCTGTTGGAGGGCTTTCTGCAGAACAGAAGGGCTTGGCTGCAGAGTGGGGTGAGAGCCAACCATCTCAAAGATTTTTTTCGGGGTGCATCACCATCTCTTTGGAAGTGCCAAGTGTGCACCAAGGCCATATCATTCACTGTAGAGAGTGTGTGATAGGGGCACGCCGTCTCCCATCTCTTCCAGGCATCTTTTAGTCTCTGAAACAAAGATGAATCTGGTTGCCACATTAAAGACAAACGCTGTGATTTCTGCGAGCAATAGAATTGTAATTCAATGAAGCTGTAATGAATGCAGTGAAATGGTTGTCTCGTGCAACATTTTGTGAACTCGATTAGAGGTGCTAAACCATTTATTTGTGAAGTCTGTTATTGCAGAAATAATTTGTGGTGGCAGCGCGGTTTACCTAATTTTATTTATGTATTCCCTTGGTCAACGTTGTTTCTAAATAATGCAATATTTGTGTCTTATTTTATATATATATATATATATATATATATATATATATATATATATATATATATATATATATATATATATATATCAACTGAGGAAATGCAAATTTTCTTTGGTGTCATGCAATCCTGTTAATATTGAATATCAAAGGCAAATTATGGTTCATTTATTCACCCTTTAGCCATACAGAAAAATCATTTTTGTTCAAATTACTGGTTGTTGCCTTAGTGTTTACAAGTCAAAAGGTGTGGATGGTGATACAGAGAACAATAACAGTACCGCGTCTGATCACCTCCAGCATTAATCAATACATTACACCTCCTGAATGGATAAGATGTTATTCTGGACTTGTAGGATGACATGCCATTCTTCCTGCAGTGCTGTGACAAGTTGTCCATGTGTTGCTGGAGCAGTATCTCTCCGTCTCACCCTGTGATCCAGAAAATCCCACAGATGCTCTATTGGGTTGAGATCTGGTGAATATGCTGGCCAAGGAAGGACAGCGACATTGTTCTGGTCCAGTTAGGCTACTCCTGACAGACATGAGCCACATGTGGTCTGGCATTGTCATGCATGAAGGTGATGCCTGATTGCTGCATCCTGGGAATGACATGTGGACCTAGGAACGTATCTCGGTAACGGATAACTGTCAGTGTACCGTGGATGTGGACAAGGACTGACTGCCATCCATTGGCAATGGCTCCCCACATCATCACACCACCACCAAAACAGTCCACTTCCTGTATGCTGCAGGATAGCATTCCCCACGGCGACGATACACACACCTACGACCATCAGCTCTCTGCAAATTAAATCTGGACTTGTCACTAAATGTGATCTCCGTTCACTGTGCAATGTGCCATAACATCTGTAACATCTGTGCTGCACGTGTTTGCAGAGTTCCGACCATCAGCATCATCAGCATCCCAACTACCTGGTCACATAAGTGGAAGTCGTGACATCATCAGTTTTTTCAGTAGGATATTAATTTGACCCTGGATTTTGTCGCCTTGACCAGGTCTTTTCAATCATGCAGAAAAAAATCTCACCAACACCATCGTTTACTCTGAAATGCACCAATGACTGTTATTTCTATATTAGGACTAAATGATGATTATTCATGATTTAACATGTTTTGGTTGTGGGTACTTAAAAAAGCCATTTCAGTCAATCACATGCTTGTTTTCTTCAGTAGATTAGGGCTAGTGAAAGGAGCAACAGTAGAAACGCATAATTTTAAAAACCTAATATGTTCCGACACAGCCTACCTAATATGAGCGAGAGAAATATCGGCTCATATTCCAAGGTAGGCTGTGTAGCATAGGGGGTCTAGCCTGGGGACCCTTACTGGAGGCTAGATACTGGATTCTGACATGGAATCGAACCAACAACCTTGGTGTTATAAAGGCAATGTCATATATATAAGATTTAGTTTGTAACAAAAAAGAGTTGAGTTAAATGTTGCTGTGTATTAACTAATCCATTTAGTTTACTGTTTCCATATTAAAATGAAAGCATGCAAATTAAGCTCTATGCTCAAATTTTCTGTATTAATAAATTGTCCAAAAATATTATTTATTTATTATAAAATATCTCACATGAACACCTTTGTTTTTCTATGAATTGACCTGTAAAGCAAAGTTTATCTCACCTCTTTTTTCCCTCTCTTTCTCCAGCTTCTCCCTGGTCTAAATTAATGCCACATAACACCAATCGATGGATCGCTGCTAATCGTGTTAGACGTTTTGTTTTAGAATACCGGCACCCAGCTGGTGACTCCTAACACTCATCTGTTTGTTTCTCTTTCTCCCCTTTCCTTCCTCCATCTCTGTGTTGCTCAGTTCTTACCTCTGTCCATCCATTCCTCCCTCCCTACCTCCTTCCTTTTCTCTCCCTTCATATCTATCTCTCCACAGTGTTTTTTGATTTACAGGCTGGAAGGAGGGGTCAGAGAGAATTTGGCTAGAATCCCAGCTATCACATATCTGACTATATTTCAAACCCAAATGAAGCATGTTAAAAAAAAATCCCTTTTTTTTGCTTTAAAGGTCAGACATTAGTGCTGGCAAAATTGATCTGTGGATTTATGAATTTAGCCCTGTTGTTTGGGATCCTTTGTAATGGAAGATTCAGTGGGGGAAGCTTAACATTGCATTGTTTTGCTTTGACAACGCAGCCACGAGAGCCCGTGCAGCTGTTCCCCATGCTCACAATGGCAGATTAATTAACACAATCATGTGGCGCTGGCTCAGGCTCAACAGCCAGGTCTGCTCAGGGATAGATAGGTAAATCCTATACATGCATTTCCAGACTACCACTGAACATTTTTGTGATGCGACGCCATAACGAGACAGACTTGGTCGCTGACTGGTCATCTGTAGGCATAGAGAGCTAAGGTTGAACAGGGGGATCTTTTGCTAATTGCACTGATGTTGAAATTATGGTGTGTCAGCTGTGTTTGTGCACGTGTCCTAGGAAATGTTCATGCATTTCAGATTTTTTAAAATGCAATCCCAATAATTAAAATGTATGTATGTGTGTGTGTGTGTGTCGGGGGGGCACCTGTAAGCATGCCTGGCCAGAAGTGTGTTTCTCTCATAAATTAAATCCTGTGTGCTGATGTGCACGTTTTTATACATATGTGTTTTTGTCAGCATGTACACGTCTGTGTGTGTGTGTGTGTGTGTGTGTGTGTGTGTGTGTGTGTGTGTGCTAGACACACCTCCCATCAGCAGCCAGTCTAGCAAGCTGCTGCCATTAGACAAACCCCCTCTAATTAAGATTCTGCTGGTCGACCCGTCTCTCTTACTTACTTAGTTCCCTGACATTTTAAACTGTCTATTATGCCGCCTGGCTTTCAGGTGCAATGCTGTGTAAATGGCAAGTCAAAAAATTATGTATCTTTTACATACAGTTATCCATGAGGGACGTGGAGGAGGTGGTGGGTGACGGATCGGACACAGTGTTTAAATTATTAGCGGACTCTGTGATTTTTCTAGGTTGATCATATCATTTAACGTCCTAGCTGTCACTCTATTAGCGCCGTTCTTTCTTCCTCATTCCTCACCAATTTCCCTCCTTTCTCCTCATCTCCTCCTTCAGCTGGTTATTTTTATTTTTTTATTTCAATGTACCCTCACATTCTGCCACACACAAACACACACCTCTCCTCAATGTTTTGCATGAACATGACCGCAGTTTGTCAATATTTTACCCTTGGCCCATCTCCTGTGTTGATATAATGATCACTTAACAGTCAAGAGTAAGGCGAGGAGGAAATTAGGGCGTCGGCAGCAGAGAGGACAACAACACTGAAGCAATTATGTTTCTTTCAGCCCAAGCATTCTCACGTTAATGAAATCCCTTATCGTAAGGGGAAGAGGAAGGTGGGGAGGGGAGGACAGGTGCACGAAATGTACGTCGCTCATTTATCTTATTCTCTGAAATGAACGGAAGGAGCGGCAAGAATAATGTAGAGATAAAGTCCGGGCAACAAGTGTGTGTAGTATTTTTTTATATCGCTGGCCCTGCATTTTGCAATGACAGAGGAAGAAAAGGGAGAAAGCGAGATGAGTTTCTGAGGCCGATGAATGAGAGAGGAGGGGAGGGGGGAAGGGAGGGCATGGTGTATCGCACGTTAGCATCTTCCTAAAGGACAAATCGAAGACACTCCCCATGCTAACATTTGCAGTATTTACCTTCCTGCAGAATGTCTGCCCTTTTCCTTTGTAGATGAGATCAGTCACAGTCTTGGAGAGACACACAGATCTAACTGGAGACCTTATGACAAAATGGGAGCGATCAAGGTCTGTTTCAGGAGTTTTCTTTGCCTCAATATGAATTTTCTAGCAGAAATGGTAGTACAGGTGTGTTTTTTTCACTTCAGCTGAAAACTAGAACTTTAGATTGCTGAGCCACTTGACTGTTGGGCCCATGACACTATTAAAAGGAGGGAACTTCTGAATTCTTCTCATCCACAGTTAAAAAAAACAACAACAAACCATTTGTGTAACCGTTTATCTGAAATGTTAAAATATGACGCCCTGTAGTTTTCATGGAAAATTTCACAATCAAACACAAACCTTAGGATAGTCTATATATTTTTCACCAGCAATTATTATTATTAATTTGTGTGTGACTCGTGGTGAAGTGCGTTCTTAAAGTATTTTTAGAGAGTGTGCATGAAACCAGGTGCGGAGTGAATTTTCCATAAAACCCGCAGAGGGGCAGAGATGATCTCATGGCTAGAATACATTTGGGATGACAATACATAAATACATAAATGCCCCAGTCCGTGTTAGCTGCTGCTATTAGTAGCATGAGGCTGCAGTGACGATAATGTCTGCTCTGGGCTGCTGAGCTTCTCAACTTCTTTCTGTCTCTCCTGTAAAAGAAGGCTATCTGATTGGAAACAGATCTGGGGCACTGGGGGGGCTCGCCCCAGCTCGTTGGATTTAATGACCCATTTCCTCTGCTGCCTCGTGCCACAAGCAGTTAAACGACAGTCAAGGTGCCCAGAGGTTCCCCACCGTGGGACCACGGGGAGTACAGAGTACACTAGCTGCAGAGACAAAGTGAGTAATAGGGAGCGACATACCCCGGCTACTAGGCAGCAAATCAAACCCCATTTCCTCAGCAGGAAGTTAACTAGCACCCACCACAGTCTCAAATCAGATGTTCAGTCAGCCCTTAGACTTATGTTACAGTCGAGTGTTGGAACTTACTTCTTTGGTGCAGCCATGCATTTGAGTGGCTACACTTGTTGCATCCAGTGCATGAACAGGAGGTTGACTGACACCAAGTTTATCAAGACTTTTCAGGCTTCTCTACTGAGGTTATTTCCACTGGAGACATGGTTTCTCTAAGAGAGATACTTGGAAGGAATACGAACAGAGTATCTTAAGATAATCATAAAATCCATTTTACCGATCTTCTAATCTCAAGAGATGTTTCCCCCGAAAAGGCTGTAATGGAAGACATTCCTCTATACAAGCTGCCTTCATAAGGATGCAAAATGAGTGATGTTTAAATTAGAAAATAAGAAAATAAAATATTATGCATATTCATGAAACTTATACAGAATGCCAGAGGTTTAATTTGGGTTCACACAGTATGTATGCATGGTGTGAAGCAGATTTAGCCACTTTAGCTCCTCCTCCACAGTGGCCTTGTTAAAAGTGTTCATCGCCCCTTGTGGTAATATATGTCTTAAAATGCACATTTATGCTCACGATCTTAAACCTGCAGAGGGGGACTTTTTACGAAAATCTGCTACATTTGAAACCTTGTCAAACAATTTTACAAAATGCTGATTAACGTTTTTACCATCAGGCAAATCTCCCAGTATTTCTCAGTGTTCTTAAATGTGGCGACTTTCTTGCACTTGAACACTGCTAGCGATGCATTTTACATCAGCCATGCAAAGATTGGTTTTCCAGAGCTGAGTTGTGATCGAGCATTGCAACAAATAGGAGCTGCAGCTGAAAATAAAAGCTCCTACAATTAAATTAAAATTCTTTTTTTTTGGGAAAAACCCATTAAAATTAAGAGTGTTCCTCCAAATTCTTTCAGAAAACGCCCAAGAATGACCGTTATCAGCCATTAATGTAGTTTGTTACATGATGAACAGAGAACATTTCTACTGGCTGGAGGCAAATTTAGTAATATATAAGGCAGGACAAACATAAAACATGATTTTCCCCAATATATTCAAAAGGCTATATAAATGAGATTTTGGTGCAGTACTGTTATTGTATCTGACCATCAGTAGGAGCACTGAGGATACTGCGGTGGGTGAGGAAGGCATATTCCAACTTTAAGTACATTCTATTTTTTTTCTTGACCTCCACCTGACTACATCTGCCGTCTGAATTCTTCGAACTGCCTGTGTGTATTACCTCTGATAGTACGACAGTTCAAAGCGTACGGCTGCTGGACATCAGCAGAATGGCCACTCTGTGCAGAGGTGCTTATTCTTTGAAAGTTGACATTTATCATTGATTTCTTTGAAAGATAAATGAGCCAGAAAAAGCTTAATGTGGAAATGTGGCCAGCACCAAACGGCACTGGACCCACACACAGACACGGTGTGTGTCTTGGAGTTGTGCAAATGATCTGAGCCTCACTCTTCACTGATCTTCACATCGCATTAAATGAGACTCGACTAATTCAGCCTTTCACTCCTCTAACTTTGTCACACTCAAAATGGACAATTAAAGAAGGAAAAAGATCCAAATCGATGCAGCAGGACAAACCAGCTTTTTATTTCACATGCTCTTCTTCTTCAAAACCTGGTGCGCATATTACCCACAATGCAACTGGACCAACAGGTTGATTGGATGTTTGGTTGGTTATGCTTCAGTAGCAGCAGTTAATGCAGGATCAAGCCGCTAACTAACAAGCCTCATGTGACATCACTTGAGGCAGATTTTCTTTAATAGAAGCTTTTTACCTTCACTAGGAGTTCATGTGTTCACGTGTCCATTTGTTGGTTTGTTTGTTTGTTTGTGGGATTCAGATAAAGGCTGTCCTAGGATTTCTTTTCTACTTTCATTACCATTGCAAGATACATCTTTTCCCCTAGTAGCACACAAACTGCTGAACCATTTTACACAACAGGGATAGAGCATGAGGCAAACTAAAACCTACTACTGTTTTCATAACATTAACATAATTATACAAAAATGATTTGTACAATATTTTTGGAGCAGTGGATCACTGCCACACAAGCTCAAAGACGTGTCGGATTATTTGGCCTTGGCAAAGTTTGCACTCCATTCCAGATTTTTTCACATCTTCAAATGTGTATTTTATCGACTATGGTTTATAAAAACTGTGGAATTCCTCCTCATCTGAAGTTGATCGTATAGCTAACATGATGCTACACTGAAAGAAACTCCATGCAGTTACTACAGCTATAATAAAGAACAATGATGATATTTGCTGTGTGTTTACTTTTCATCTTGTGTATTCTTATTTAAAATAGACAAAAGTCTGTATTGATACGACCTTTGGTTTAGGGCAGTAGCGGCCCATTTATAACAATGAGCCTACTTGACCTTCTCCGCAAGTACAGCGACAGTGCTTGAGACCCGGAGGAGAGACCTAAAATGGCCATCAAACTTCCACTAAAAACTTGAGCATGCTCTGCCCTATCAAGCTAATGATCAATTATTAATATCCACAATCCTCAGCCTTGATGTGGCTGCTGGGATATAGAAAGCAGGCAATTATGTGCTACTCTCTTATTTGGGTTTTGGCTGTCTCCATCTCCGGCCTGCATCTCTCTCCATGCGTTGAGCCCCCCTATAAATATATAACAGATAGTTCCTCTTAGCACACCACAAGTTCTTATTAGGGCCCTCTCATTGCAGATATCCAGATCCAGATTAATTTGTAATTAGTCTTGAGTTGTTGAGCCTCTGAAAGATAAAGGATTCCAACTCCCATTCTATTCGCCCCAAACACTGACGATCACTTTAAAAGAACAAACGTGCTTGATAAAAATAGCTTAAGCTCAGACTTATTTGTTTGCCGACAAATGCCAGACACATATGTCTGAATGGCTAAAGCAGAGAATAAATGAGTTGGCCTAGAATAAAACTTGCCATTGTGTCTCTCTCTGCATTTTTTTTTTTTTTTTTTTTTTAAAGTAGGGGGGTGGGTTGGCTTAGCAATTCATCAGTTCAGCAGCCCTAAAGTTCTCAACACAAGACATCAATTAGTCAATTAGTCAATTTTTATTCATATAGCAACAACTCAAAACAAAAGTTAACTTATGACACTTTCCAATAGAGCGAGTCCAGACCGTACTCTTTATTTACAGACACCCAACAAACACTTTGAGACAGTCGTGAAGAAAAACAGCCTTTTTTTATAACTAACTTTTAAATTTTTTAAATGTATCACAATCCCCCAAATGCCCCCCTTACCCCACATACTGGTCCATTAATAAAGTTAATAAAGTTGCTTACAGCCAGACATCCATAAACTTACATATATATGTATGTGTGTGTATATATATATATATATATATATATATATATATATATATATATATATATATATATATATATATATAGAGAGAGAGAGAGAGAGAGAGAGAGAGAGAGAGAGAGACAGAGAGACAGAGAGAGAGAGAGAGATCATGTGTCAGTAGATTCAAATACTGAAACTGAAAACATATACATACATAGGTTGCGTGTTTGTAGCTGACATGCCTTCTTCATAGGAAATAAATGGTTGCCAGGTGACATAGAATTTACTGGTCGACCCTCTAATGGTATAGCTATTTTTTTTCTAGGTGGATATATGACACATTACATGACACACACACAAACACACACACAAAACTGCCTTTTAACAGGCAGAAACCTCAGAGCGGACCCGAGGTGGGTCGCCCTCTGCCTTGACCGGTTGGGTCGAGGGAGAGCTACAGTATGGGAGAGAGATAGAGGGAGAGAAAGGGGGAGTGAGGGAGAGAGACAGAAACATCTACCAACATCACGGCAAAAGCAGAAAGCTGCCTGCTTTACCACAGATGAAACAAAAGGGATGGAGACATTTTGACCTTTTTGAGGCAGTGGGGATGTGCAGGGTGTTGCAGAGTGTAAAAAATACTGGACTGGTTTTTAGGCATTTAAGAGGACGGGGTGTGGAGGCAGGGGGGCGAGGGTGGGCTTCTGTCTATTAATAGTTGAGTCATCAGTGCCTCAACGTTCTGAAATGGCAAATTGTTAGATCCCCAATGGTGATTATTACTTGCTGTCAATGACCTTCATAACAAATTAAAATTATGCGACTGGGACGGAGCGTGCTCTTTAATAGGCGTTATGCATGGGATCGTGTGTGTGTGTGCATGTAAATGTGTGTGTGTTTGCATGCGGGTGGCCGGAGGGTGAAGGCCTCTAGCATTTAAAACCTCCCCTCCCTTAGCTAAAACTGGGGCCTGCCTCTTGTTTGGTCTTAAAGTGTGGCTCTATCTCCTGTGGCCATTGTCTCATACACAAACACACTCGTACCCACACACGCCGACAGGATGTTTGCAGCTACAGTATAAATCTTTTTATTTCATTTTCCGAGACACTGGACAAGTTCATAGAAGAGGAAAATGGGACACGTCCTTGGTCTGTGGATTTACTGCCTGACCAGGCTATGGTAGAAGCGATAGTCTCTCATACACACACACACATACACACACACACACACACACACACACACACACACACACACACACACACACACACAGTATGTATGCATGGTGTGAAGCAGATTTAGCCACTTTAGCTCCTCCTCCACAGTGGCCTTGTTAAAAGTGTTCATCGCCCCTTGTGGTAATATATGTCTTAAAATGCACATTTATGCTCACGAGCTATTGATCACTGTACATTCCCCACCCTATAATTACTCCAGCTTATTATGCACCCTTAATGAGGCTTAATTGATTCATTTTCATTGATGAAGAATAACGCCACTAATGGCCGTGGTGTGCAGAGCATTGATGGCATGTACAGTACCGACTCCATCCAGCGCCAGGTGGGTTGAGGGTGGGAGAGAAGCTCGAGCTGAGTTTGGTGATTGGCCTATTGTGCTTGCTGTTGATTTAGCATGCACAGGAATGAATAGGAAATCAATGGTGGCTCAGGAAGGAGTTGTAGTTTCTTTAGTGGTAAGGAAGCAGTGCAACAGGGTGGTTGTGATCTTTGGGTGATGGTCTATCCGTGCAGGAGCTGGAGAGGATTGGGTTGTATGACCTGCACTTGTTTTTCCATGTTCTGTCGTGTCCTAAATCTTTCTGTGCTGTCTAATAGATTTGCTCTTATATTTCTTCATACAATTTATTTTATTTTCCCTTTATTTCTTTTCCTCACATGCTGTCACTCCTTTTCCTCTTTTTTTCTCATCTTCTCGTCTTGTTACTTCTCTTCACTTTCTCCTATTTATTATCTCCTGTTATCATATCCATGTTTTACCATCTTTTCTTTTCCTTCTTACTCTTCTTTATATTTCCTTCTCTTTCATACTTTTAAAAAAAATTTCTTGGCCCATAGTTTGTGTCCTTTAGTTCTTTTAGTTTTGATTAATGAACATAACTCACTGCTCTTTCTTTCTTCTTATTTCACCTCTCTTTACCTTCCCACGTTTCTTGTCTTAAATCCTGTCTCTTCCCTTCATTCTCCTGCATTTGTGTATCCATAGAAAGCCAATATTACCCAGCTAAAAGAGACAGCGACCTAGTCATCCTTCACTAATGGTAACCACACCACTTCCTGCCAACACAGACTGAGAGGGGGCATGATGAATATACACCCTGATTATTATAGCACTGCACATACAAGTACACACACATACACACATTAGCAAGTGTGTGTGTATACAAACGTACAGACAAACACATTAGTAATTACTTTTGTCTTCATGTCCTAAAAGACACCCACCTCTGTCCCCATCTGGCTTTTTTGCTCTCATTCATACATGCAGACAGTGGTGGACAACATACACACACACACACACATACACACACACACACACGCACACACACACACACACACACGTACACACCCTCAAGCATCATCCACAGCCTCTCAACGGGGCTATGATCACCCTGCTAGAATGATAAAGTTAGTGAGACATCAGTGCTCCCTCAGACGTTTGTATGTGCATGTGAGTGTCTGTGTGTGTGTGTGTGTGTGTGTGTGTGTGTGTGTGTGTGTGTGTGTGTGTGTGTGTGTGTGTGTGTGTGTGTGTGTGCATGTCTTTTTCCAATGCTCTTTGAAGCCTGAAACAGACTTGAGGAGGGGTGAAAACAAAGGTGGGCTGGTGCCAGGGAGAAACTTATGGCACCATTCCTCTTTCCCTAGCTGGGCAGAGGCATAGCCTTTACTGAGGGAGAGAGCCACCTTCTGTCAGGCTGGGAGGGGGGCAGGAGGGGAGAAAGAGGGATGTAGGGAGGGAAAAAGAAGAAAATGAAGAGCAGTTCAAACAGAAGAGGCATTGGTCAAGACTGTCCATCATTTCCACCTGGAATAGAGGTATTTCTGCAGAAGGCATCAGCTAATAGTTTAGGCTGCATCTTTAGAAAAGTGTTTTTGCCCTTCACCCAGGAGTTTTGGAGAAATAATCTTCACAGCATGAAGATGACACTCCCTGAACACAGTAGATATCCTGCACTTTCATTCCCCTTCATTTAAAAAAAGTGCCTCAAACAAATAGCCTCAACACAATTCTGCGCAACAGCAACCGCCACACTTTCATTACCCACGTTGAAAAAGAAACTATTCCTCCTCCTGTTTTTCCCTCATCCTCTCCTGTTTTTCTTTTTTTTCCCTCCTCCACAACTCCAGTTTTAGTGTGGGCGTTCACTAATAAATATAAATGTTTGTGATTAGCATCTCTGCAGCACAGGTGCATGTTTGTTGCGAGGGGAGGCTTGTTCATTAATTTTCAGCCATGAAAAGTGCAGCGCGCCATGAACGGAGAGTCCAAATCACACACACTGATAAATGAACGCACAGATTGTTAATGTACCATTGTAAGGCTGCTGCCTCCACCGGCTTTGAAAAAGAGGGGGCCTGCTGCCAAAAGCAGGGCTATGAGTGTGCACACACAGAAACACGCTGGTACTGAGAGGTGTGGCAGGCCTCTATTCAGAGGGTTAGATTAAACCGGGTGTGTGTGTTTCATCTTTACACATACAGCAAGGGTTTATTACCATTACACAGAAAAGACACCCCCTGGTGTGAGGCCTCTGGGTTGTGTTGTCTCTTTAAATTTGGTAGAACTGGTATCTGCTGGTGACGATGGTACCTGGAACCTTATGTCCTGGTATATTGGTACGTTGGCGTACCCAGATATGTGGATTAGGCCTTTCAGGTAAAACCATTTGCAACTAAAGTGAATGTATTTGGGTTTGTCCTGACAATAGCCACACTGTGAAGGGTTAATGTCAAATTAATCCTTTAAGTTATTTTAATTATTATTATTATTATTATTATTATTATTATTATTGTCATCATGTCGGTCATAATCACAATTTCATATCTGGATTAACACTCTTCAGTCTGACTTGACATATTTGAATCAGCACATACTCTATATTTTAATTAGATAATGGATGCTAAATCTAGAACCGATCCTCAATATGCTTTTTTTGAGATATTGCGAAAACTGTAATGTTCACAACGGGAGTGAGAAATTCTGAGGACGAGTAAACAAAGAGAAA
>CM075184.1:11689093-11781593 GCA_037577475.1 Chaunax sp. Z400
TGCAATTGTACAATTTAATGGTCGACAACATCAGGTTATTATAGCTACAGGGTTAGCTCGGTAGAACCATCCTTACTTAAAACCGCCACGCATTCATTTATGTCGCAAATTTAATTTTAATGTGACTTTAAACGTTTCACTGGTCAGCTCAAGCGGAGATATTGCTACTGAAAATAAAGTTAGTTCATTTTAAAGAAATTTAAAGTTACTCTTGTCGGTTTAAATTTAAAGCCAAATAAACGCTAAAGCTAACGTGAAACGGTTGAAGGATGGGCTGAAGAAGCAATTTACCTGTAAAATCGTATTCCGGACCCTTTGACAAACTTATTGTTGCATCCCGTTGCCGCACAAATCACAGGCATGTTGTCCTTTACGTTGACTCTCCGTTGTGTGGTGAAGTGTCCGTGGTGTCTCCAGCAGTACGTGATTGTTTTCTCTCTGCTTCTTCTTCTTCTTCCTCTTCTTCGTTTTCTTCTTCTTCTTCTTCTTTTGAATTTTTGTGGGCGGTTGGCAACCAGCTTATAGGTGCATTACCGTCACCTACTGGACAGGAGTGTGGAACAATAGATAGACACAGGGAAAAAATAAAAATAAGTAAAACTACCTATAATCTATTTCCTATCCCAGTCTCTTTTAAATAATATACTATAACACCCAAACTTTTCTTTGAAATCATTCCTAATAGATCTCCTAACGTCATATCCAGTTTTTCTTCTTTTAGCTTTTCTGCCAGTTCTTGCCACTCCTCCTTGTACCTATTGCATTCTAGTATCACATGTTGAACTGTTTCTGGTTGATTACAGTGAGTACATTGTCCTGTTGGATGTTTACCTTTTTTATGTAGTGTATAATTTAGTCCTGTGTGCCCTATCCGGGGTTGAGTTATGGCTATTTCTTCCCTTCGGTTCCTGCCTCGTATTGTACAATTTCCAATCTGTTTTTGTATGTTGTACAAGTGTCTTCCTGTGTCATTGATGTCCCAGTATTCTTTTGATTCAGATTCAGTATTCTCATCCTGAATCTTTTTTACAGTATAATCTATATTTCTCCCCCTTTTCCACATTACTCCATCATCTGCAAATAGTGAAACTCCTGTTGAACTATCCACACTGCTAAAAGCTTCATTGATCATCATTGAAAAAAAGTATTGGACTCACTATACTCCCTTGAGTTGTTCCATTTTCTGCTAAAAACTTTGAGCTATATTCTTTACCTACTTTTACTGTTATTTGTCATCTGTTAGAAAGTTTTTAATCCATTTATACATTTTCCCTCTGATTCTCATTTTATATATTTTGATCAATAATCCTTCCTACCACATCATGTCATATGCCTTTTCCACATCAAGAAATGCAGCTACTACACTCTCTTTGTTGCTCTGAGCTCTCCTGATCTCATGCTCTAAACATACAGCTGAGTCAGTCATACTCCTTCCTTTTCTGAAGCCACTCTGGTAATTTTTTAATAATTCTTTGGTCTCTATATAATATGTTAATCTTTCATTTACCATTTTTTTCCATAACTTTACCTAGATGTGAGGTCAGAGCAATCGGCCTGTAGCTTCCTGCTGATGTTGGGTCTTTGCCTGGCTTGCATATTGGGACAATAACTGATTCCTTCCACTGAGTCGGTAAGATTCCCTCTTCCCATACCTTGTTATATAACTTTAATAATATTTTTTTACTCCTATCACTTAGATTATTCAACATACAATAACCAACCTGGTCTTCTCCTGGTGTTAGTTTCTTTGACAATCTCAGTGCCTTGTTTAGTTCTGTTGTTGTAAACTTCACATTTATTGTACCTCCATTCTCATTTTCATCTTGTAATGCCTCTAGATTTGTTGCTATGGTTCTCTCTCTTTGTGTCTTTTCCTCATTATTTAGATTATCTGTACATGAATTTTGATAAAAGTCTTTACTAGTAACTCCGCTTTGTCCTTATCATCTAATATCTGATCCTGTCCGTCTTTCATTACAGGATACCCATATTCCTTTCTGTTTCCTGACAATCTTTCTTAACTTTCTTTACTACCTTTTTAACTACTGCTTGCTTCTTTTTGTACTCAATTAAAATTTTAAAATTGTGTGTTTTCTTCAGGATCTTAAATGCCTTATTTTGATTTTTTATTGCCTCAGTACTTTCTTGTGTCCACCATTTTTCTTCTGTTGACATTATGTCTGGGTATTGATTCTACTGCTGCTTCTGTATAATCCTGGTTATTTCTTTATTGAGGTCGTCTATTTCCTGATCTATATCTACACTGACTAGTTTTCCTTCCGTTATTACTCTATATTTATCCCATTTAGCTTCCTCATATTTCCATCGCCCTTCTCTCACATTTTGCTCTATATTCCTATCTATTCCTTTGTTAAGAAAAATTGGATAGTGATCACTACCTATTGTGCAGTCTTTGTGTAATTTCCACCTAATTTTCCTGGCCAAGGATTGTGATGCTAATGTTTGATCTGTTGTTGACTCTGTACCCTTCACCAAATTCACCCTTGTACCCGACCCATCACTTACACACACCAGTTGTTTTTCATCCATTATTTCCTCTACAACTTCCCCGTCTAGATCATCGTGCTCTCCCCAAACGGTGCTGTGTGCATTAAAATCCCCACACCAGATAATGTTACCTCCCCAGTTCTCCAAGATTGTCTCTATTTTTCCTTTTTCCAGTTTTTTGCATGGGTTATAAAAATGTATTAGTTTCTGTGTTTCTTTCTTGCTCCATATTTGTATCAACTGTAGTTCTAATTCTACTACTGTTATCAATTGTCTATATTGTATTCTTTCTTTAATAAACATTGCACACCCTCCTCTATTCCCACTGTGCCTATCTCTGCATATGGTAGAGTATCCCTTAATATTGAATTCTAGCGTCAGTTTCAGCCATGTCTCTTGTATACATATTATGTCTGGTTTTATTTCCAACTTGTTAACATAACCGTTGAATTCCTGTCCATTTGTGATCAAACTTCTGGCATTCCATTGGGATATTACTGTTACTACTGGTATTACCGTGAATTTCCCCACTGTGGGACTAATAAAGGGATATCTTATCTTATCTTAGCATTATAGTAATTGGGAATCAATACTTCTACTTTTACCAGAGTCTTTTTTTACGCAAGTAAATGTACTTCAGTAAAGAATCTGTGTTCTTTTGCCACCTCTGCATCAGGGTGACATCACCATAGTAAGTGTTATGTCCTAGTGCAATGATACAACAGCTGATAGTGATTAGAAATGTATGACTGTGAGAAATGTTGCAGGATTTTGTGTGGCATAGTCTGACAATTAAAAAAAAAGCCTAAAACAATCCTAGCGGCCTCCTAGACCTAAATCTTTTGCTCATCATTCCACCAAGAAGTTTCATTTCCTGCACAAGTCAGTTCCTCATCTTCTCTCTCCTCTCATTTTTGAAAACTGAGGGTGAGATGTAATACAATTTTAGAATTAGAATTCTAAAAGAATTAGAACTATTATTAGAATCAAGATTTTTGTATGTACAGTACACTTTAAGAAAGAGGTGTGATTACATTACTATTATTATGTTGAGCAGAACCATTCTACAAAACCTTATTTTCTTCCAGAACAAATAAAAGAAGAAAAATATACTAAGCAACAGTAGAAATTTTTTTATGTCATGCCATCCTGTTCATGTTAAATATCAAAGGCAAATTATGGTTCACACAGCTTTATTCACTCTGTAGCCATAAAGAAAAATCCTTTTTGTGCAAATTATTGGTTGTTGCCTTAGTGCTTACAAGTCAAAAAGTGTGGATGGTGAGACAGAGAACAATAACAGTCAGTACCACACATGATCACCTCCAGCATTTATCTCTACTTTACACCTCCTGTATGGATAAGACATTAATCTGGACTTGTAGGATGACATGCCATTCTTCCTGCAGTGCTGGGACAAGTTGTTCTTGTGTTGCTGGAGCAGGATCTCTCCGTCTCACCCGGTGATCCAGAAGATCCCACAGACGCTCTATTGGGTTGAGATCTGGTGAATCTGCTGGCCAAGGAAAGACAGCGACATTGTTCTGGTCCAGGTAGGCTACTCCTGACAGACATGAGCCACATGTGGTCTGGCGTTGTCATGCACGAAGGTGATGCCTGATTGCTGTATCCTGGGAATGACATATGGACCTAGGGCCGTATCTCGGTAACGGATAGCTGTCAGTGTACCGTGGATCTGGACAAGGCCTGACAGTCATCCATTAGCAATGGCTCCCCACATCATGACATCACCACCAAACGGTCCACTTCCTGGATGTATGTGGCAGGATAGTGTTCCCCGCGATGACGTTACACACGCCAACGAACATCAGCTCTGTGCAAGTTAAATCTGGACTAACATCTGGAACATCTGTGCTACACGTGTCTGCTGAGCTCCAGCCATCAGCATCTCAGCTGTGGTCAAGTAAGTTTGTGGAAGCCGTGGCATCATCAGTTGTTTCAGTAGGGCATTAATTAGACCCGGTATTTTATTGCCTTGGCCAGGTATTTTCAGTCATGCACAAAAAATCTCACAAACACCATTGTTTACTCTGGAATGCACCAATGACTGTTATGACTATGTTATAACTAAGTTATGGTTATTCATGATTTAACTTGTTTTGGTTGTGGGTACTTAAAAAAATAATTTCAGTGTATCACATATTTGTTTGTTTCAGTAGATTAGGGCTAGTGAATGGAAAATATTGGGTTTTTGAAATTATGCATTTCTACTGTTGCTCAGTATAATAAAAATTGAGCATCAGAACCAACTTGAGCCTCTGCGTTTATTGTTGTTGTTACTTTAGCCGTCGCTAGAGGGCAGAGTCGCCCAAGATAGAACCGGAAATTCGAGCTGATGCACATTTTACTTGCCGACGAAGAAGCAGAACGAAAACAATCACGTACTGCTGGCGACAGAACGGATACTTCAACGCAGCGACATCGACGGAAAGGACAACATGCCTGTGATTTGTGCGGCAACGGGATGCAACAATAAGTTTGTCAAAGGGTCCGAAATACGATTTTACAGGTAAATTGCTTCTTCAGCCCATCCTTCAACCGATTCACGTTAGCTTAAGCGTTTATTTGGCTTTAAATTTATACCGACAAGAGTAACTTTAAATTTCTTTAAAATGAACTAACTTTACCTTCAGTAGCAATATCTCCGCTTGAGCTGACCAGTGAAACGTTTAAAGTCACATTAAAATTAAATTTGCGACATAAATGAATGCGTGGCGGTTTTAAGTAAGGATGGTTCTACCGAGCTAACCCTGTAGCTATAATAACCTGATGTTGTCGACCATTAAATCGTACAATTGCATCACGTAGTAACTTTTCTGCCCTTAGTTTCCGTTTCCGTATACTAGTAGTAGCTGGCACGCTTATTCCGACATGAACCACAAACATTGGACCTGTTTTGGCTAATACTGTCCTAAATTCAGAGCATAGCAACATTGTGCTGTTTCAGATAACATTTCATAGCTAATGTTAAACATCAGTGTACAGCTTTACCATCAATGAACAACTTAAATGTAATAAACTACAAAGTCTAAGTGAAAAATACAATAATACAGTCTTTCCAGTGCTGTATGTCAACACGTATGACGTCAGTTGCATTAAATTAGCCTAATGGTATCATCAACATGCAAGCACCATGTATGCTGATGCTTGCCAAGGTAAGTACCACATATCAAATTAAGTCAACTGTATGTTATGTGCATGGTTATTAAGGGCAGGATAGTAGACTGAAAATAATGTTAGGCTATAATCATCAACCAAAGCATAAAGAAGTAATCAAAGATAAAAAAAAAATATTGGTAACATTACTGAAAGGACACAACAAATTTAACACACTAAAACCTGTTAACATGTAGGACTTATGATGTATTGATAAAATGTTTATGGTTAAACCATTTTAACCATTTATATTTATGTCTGTGCACTGGTTCTCATCTGTATACTGCACTATTTTCAACTTGGCCATGAAGATACGACACTCCAAGATTCATGCAGTGCAAGTACCTAAAATTCATCAAACAGATTAACTACTTAAAGTGCTAGAAATCTTGTTGTGGTCTTCAGACAGCAAAGAAATATGCTCAAGGTATATGATCACGACTTCCCCCAACTGTGTCCAGTTAAACAAATGCACATTGTCTAGCATTTATTTTTTATCATCTACTTTGATAGACAGCTCACTATCAAGATGTTAGTCTTTATCTTAACTCATGGAATGGTTGCAATGGATTGAAGCTCTCTCCTGTGTATCAGGTTCCCACTCAGCAAGCCTCAACTAGCCAGCAAATGGGTGCACAGCCTAGGGATGAAAAACTTCATCCCAACTGCCAACACCTGCCTCTGCTCAGAGCATTTCCGGCCAGATTGTTTCAGGGACTACAACGGCAAACAGTTCCTGAGGGAGGATGCAGTGCCCACCCTTTTCACCAATGGCCAGGATTCATCAAAGGTGTGGTTTCACAGCATTTTATTGACGATCTTTCTTGAACACTTTGTTTTCATTTGAACAAGTCATGCCATTTGACTTTTAAAATAAATAAATGTGTATGTTCCACAGATTGAACTTCGAAAAAGAGGGGTGGTTCCAAAAGAGACAAACGTCACAAACAAACTGGGAACACAAACAGACCAAGACAGAGCGAGAGAAGCAGCAAATCAACGCAGAGACAAAAGAGGAGGAATTAGGGTGAGTTTTCCATTACAGTACTGTGGCAAGATAATGTTACCTCTTTTGAATGGGACTGATCATTTACTTTAAATACGTACTCATTAGAGAACCATTTCTTGAAGGATGCTTTAAGTTTTAAGTTGTAAATAGGATAGCCACACTCTAATTCACACACAGACACTCTGGGGGGGGGGGGGGGGGCTCTCTCTCTCTTTCTACCTCTCAATTCAATTCAATTAAAAAATGCTTTATTGGAATGAATGTCTGATGAACAATATTACCACAGATAATTAAATAAATCAACATAAATACATTAATTAGACAATTTTATATTAATGTGTGTGTGTGTGTGTGTGTGTGTGTGTGTGTGTGTGTGTGTGTGTGTGTGTGAACAAAACATTTTTTAAAAATGCTCAGGTTTTCCTTCCATAGTGTCAATAATGGTGAAAACCGTGAATCCGTTATTATTTGTCTGACAATAATCATGATTCCAAAATCTGATGTCGTGACATCCCTAATCACAACACAGTGATTCTGTGATATTTTGATACATTGCTGGACAATCATGTACGATAAATCACATTTTCTGTGTGACTGAAAAAGACATAAATACTCCCAGTAATGCAAAAAGCAACAATTATGTGTTTTACAAAAAGTGCATGGAGTCTTAGCTTAATGCCTCTCTAATACTAACACACAGACTGCAACTTTTCCTTGTCCATATGTGCATTATTCAAATGTAATATACACGAGCCATAAACTGTTAAAAGGCCAAATTACCAGAAACGCAAGAGGAAGTAATGATAATATAGTAATGATATATTCCCATATTGATATGTTCCCACTCCTAACTTCTACTGCAGACTCACAAACTGTGTAGACTTTATATTGGAGCAGATAGCCACAGTGTAGCACAGTCAAAATGGATTTGTTGGACGTTGAGGTTGTTTAAATGTTTCAGTAAAATTGAATTATTATTGTAATTGGTGTTTATTGCTAAGACGCAAAGAGCTGCAATATTATTTTATGATATAAAAACACAAATACTAATTAGGGAATGCCCTGTTGTTGGACTAAAATAGTAGAATTGGACTTAGTGGAGCTGTTGTAGTAAAACTGAATTACATTAAGTTATGTTGAAATGATGAGCATTTCTGTTTAAATCATGTGAACAATTATATTTTCCATGTTAAAATAGCGCAGGATAAAACATGTACTATTTTCACATCTTGTAGAGAAGCAGATAACACTGTCAGACTATCTGCCTCTCCCTACAACCAACAGAGTCAGGAAGGATTACCATATATGGCAGTCTGTAAGGTATCTTTCTTTGGAGGAGTAGCTATATAGCCAAGCTGCTAGCGGGACACCTGTAGCAGAGCAGATAACAAAGTGCAGCTGTTGGTTAGTTTGACCGTGTAGAAATCCCCAATGAGCCGTTCTCTTTGAAGAATTTTTGATAAAATGTTGGGGTGGGTCCAGACCCTTTTCCTGACACAGGTTTTTTTTGAGCCATCATAATTTTGCGAGCCAGCCATGAGAGACCCGAGACCCTGCACTTGGACGGACCTGTCTGCAACTCAGAAAATCTATGACCGCCAAATAAAGGTAAGCAGAGCCATTTTAAAAATCTGCAAAATCCTGATTGTGTCTGAGTGCAGAAGTTCCACCCAGGTTAAGGTATCAAAATGTCTCTCCTCTAAAGAACCTAATTAATATCACTAAAACAGAGACTGGTGTGATTGTATGTATGGCTGACAATGGTGCAGAAGTAGATTGAAGACAAAACCAGCCAAGATCTATGCAGAAAGCAAACTTAATTGGGTGGAAGCTCTACCTTTGTCACTAATGCCTATGAGAATGCATACTAACAGAAGCTCGCATCATGCTTATGTGCATCATCCACATAAATTGTGGAGCCCTTTGTGTTGAATTCAGCTATGTCCTTTGAGCAGCTCGGTTTTATTGCATGCTTTGTGATGACGAGCACAATAAAATCTATCACTTCTGACTCTCAAGACTAAAGTATTTTCTCTGAAAATGTTTGATAAAATGTTGGTCAGGGTGCAGACCTTTTTCCTGGCCCAGTTTGGGACCTTTTTTGGTCCGACAATAGTGGACTTAAGTAATTCTTATTTTTGCATTGATAGGGAATCAAGGCAGTCGTTCTGCAACGGGAGAGAGCCATGTTTAAAAGACGGATACATGCAAGGGCCGACGTATGCAGGCAGATGGCACGATTCAGAATGTTGGCCCAGGAGAAGAGCGAACTGCAAACCCGACTGGCGAGGTTGAAGGAAGAGATGGCAGACATGAAAAAAGAGAGGGAGAGGCTTACTCTGGAACTGAAGTGGTGCAGAAAGCTGAGAGAAATATACGTTGGAAGGCGTGGCGGTGCGGAGAGTAGTAGAGAGATTTAGCTTGCTGTGCATCCAATGTGTGAGAACCCTCTCCACAGAGAAGACCCTTTACAAGAAGACTATTCAGAGATTTTTTTATATGACACTTACACTCAATCACCTATTAGAATACAATCACTCCTTGCATTTACAAAATCAGTGTTATGTAACTTAGTTTGGTTATGATAGTCTAAATAGAATTACTGAATTTGAATGTATACAACTAACTCACATCCACACATTTATTGCGTGATTCAATCACTCACACTTCCACCATGTTAATTTTGAATATATTTGATTTTGAAATTACATTACTAATGCTGGCCGCACAACTCAATGTGTTATTGATGATTCTTGCTTGCTCAAATATGTTAATAAAAAAAAACAGCATTCTGCGCTATTATGTTGATCTAATCACACTGAGTGTCTTTTGATTATGTTGTTTTTATAGATTGTGTGGTGGCAATTTCTATTAAATAAAGACTCTTTCAGTCACTTGGTTGTCTTTCTGGGAGATTTAATGGTATACGTTCGCAGATGGAATTCAGTCATATAGATATACATAATACAAATGTATCAGTGCAGCTGTATTTGAGAAGTGAAGAATTCTTTGTCCAACAGTAAAAGTTATTACAGAGGAGCAGAGAGGGAGGGAGAGGTGAGTCAAAACATGAATTCATGCTTATCAGTCCTTGTCCTTGGCAGGCATTCCCCTCACTTATTTGGATTTCAGCCAAGCATGGCATAAATCATAACTTGTGCCCACATCTCACAAAGTCTTAACAAGCTAGAGAGATACAGAATCTGTAAATATGTCGAAAGTTTTTAAAGTAAGATCTTCATATTTTATTTATTTTTCAAGTGATTATTGCCAGAAGCCTCTCTGGAACCAGTCACAGCTACAGTATAACATTCTTCATCGTCCGCTGGTTAAAATGGATCATTTGAAACAAAGCTGTCCCTGTTCTGCCTTAAGAGCTCCAGACACACGTTTTTATGAGCTTGTTCCCTTTTTATTATGATCAACTATAACAAACACATAAACAGCTGTGGAGATAATTTTGCCTCAACTTAAATATGCGTATTTCATTTGTGACAGGGTGGACGAGGAGGCCGTGGAGGAAAACCGATGTCTGACAGGTGAGACAAAGTGTGGGTGTTCATTCATCCTCAAGTACCTGTACTGCATTGTACACTAGAAATATGTGTTTACAGTTTCACCTCTTTTCTTACTGTGAATCAGTGGAGTGAACGAGCGTTTTATGAAACACAGAGCTCTTCATCATGTAGCCCATCCAAGATAAGTATGCTGACAGGTTTGCGTGGGAGCGATGCTGAGCCTTAGTGGGAAACTTGATTTTTCTTCTGACTCCATTTGTAATGTGGCCTTCACCCTCTCTTGAAACAGAAACATACACCAAGAAGGCTGGAACAAATCTAATCAGCTGCTGGTGACATATCTTACATTTCTGGGGTAATAACAGAATTTGTAATGCATTTCTCTTTTATGACATTAATGCAGAACCAAACAAAGGCATATATGCATACTGTAGGTTAGTTCTTTTTGATGTGTATAGCCTTACACTCTTTATTGTAAGAACAACATACAGTAAACAGTTAGGAAACACGTAGGCCTATGATTTAAAATGACTGCATCCTATAGAACAAACACCTGACCCCATACCAACAGTTTAGAACTGATGAAGCCTCTCGGATGAGAGGGGAAGCGTCTTCAAGCTAAGAAAAGTCCAGTTGCTTCGGAATCAACCTTCAAGGATTACCGTGACCTGGATGACTGACAATCTACACAAACACCATAAAAAGCATTTAGTGATTAAGAACATAAAAAAAGAAAGAAAAATCGTGTTTTAATCTGTGTAAAGCACTTTGTAATTCTTTTTTGAAAAGTGCTTCATAAATTAAGTTTATGTTATGGTTTTTTTTTAGTTGAAATCCTCACTGCTCCAAAAATCATTACTCGCAACACCTAATGAGGAAAACAACACCCTGAAGACACTGAACATCACAATCTGATTGCATCATCCAGTAGGCCTTGTCAGAGGGCAGGGTTTATCTTGAGGCACTGGTCTGTTTAATGTGAGATTAATTAACTCTGAATGTGGATTTGATTATTGTCTCACACTGATGTGAAAGACAAAACCTTCCCCAGGGTTTCTCCCGTCAGTAAATGTTTTATAATATTAATCATCATTGTCATACTGGTGTATGCCGACTGTGTTGAACCATTAAAGATGTAAATTCATGCAGTTTATATTCAGCTGTGATCATTTTATACTGTCAGATCAAATTAAAACTGACAGTAATTAAAGAAAACCAGAGGATGAGAAAGAAAACTCAGAAGCACTCAGTAATGTCACTTTTTAATCTCATGACTGCAGACAGAACTTGGCAGCCAAGAGCAAAGTGTACGACAGCAAAGGCCGACTGCTGTCCAACAGTAAGGACATGTGCGACTGTCTGGATGTGGACTGTATGGGCTGCTTTTACCCCTGCCCTGAATGCGGCTCACGAAAGTGTGGAGTGGAGTGCCGCTGCGACAGGAAATGGCTTTACGAGCAGGTGGAGGTGGAGGGTGGTGAGATCATCCGGAACAAGTTTGCGGTTTAGTTAGCATTGACTCTTTGGCCTTTAAATGGTTGTTCTTGCTCTTTTCTTGAACTCTACTGCAAAGTCGGCCTGATGGACCATCTGAGACGGTGGAAGAATTTTATGCAGTTTATCCTACTTCATGTTTGATCTACATTTTGTTGTGTTGACAAATGTTAAAAATGTTCCTGTTTCATTCAAAAGTTTTAAATTTTTTGTAAGATAAAAAAAACTATTATGCATCAATAAAGTCTTTTCAGAATGTTCAAAATCTGCCCTGTTGATGTTTTTTTTTAGCATTTGCAGAGGTGGGAATAATTCTTTTTTCTTAGTGGAAATCCCAAACCTCGCTTTGTCTCAGTGAGTTGCTTGATCTTTAGTAGTTTAATATACTTAGACATTTTTTCCTACTAGGATTATACAGAGAAGAGAAATTTTTCTAGCATTATAATACATCTGATATGGGTGAAACATCAGTGGCTCCTTTCAGCTGCAAAAATGGTTCAGTAATGGTTTGAGGAACACAAGTTCAAGGTGTTGACTTGGCCTCTAAATTCCCCAGATCTCAACCCGATTCAGCGGCTGGGGGATTAACTGGACAAACAAGTCAGATTCATGGACACTGAATCAGCAGTCCTCTCTAATCACTGCACCTATCACACCCTCCTCCTTTGGTGCTAAAAGTCACAATTCCAGTATATGTGCAAAAGAATGCACCATCAGTGTTATTTTATAATAGGTTATGTTAACAAATATAGACAGTTTATTATGACTCTGAATCATCTCAGTATTCCACTGAGAAAATGAATGCCCTTTTAAAATGTAATTTTATTTCCTCAAGGTCACTTTTAAGATGAGGATTATCAGACTGGACATGAGATGACTCGTCTTTTTACTTTCTCCCTACACACCTACCAAAGGAAGCCGACAAGCAGCATGACACAGCAGTTCACACTGGCCAAAGAAAGAGTTGCATCATGGCTCAGATCATATCCTGCTGCCCTTGAGCTCAGCTGTGGGTCAAGTGTTATTTATATCCAGGGTTGTTTTGCCTCCATATTCTCTGCTCGTGTCTGGCAACAATGCTAACAAGGGCTGGAACCATGTCTCTGTCATATTTGAAGAGAACTTGTTTTGCCAAATGTAATAGAGGTGTGCTGTTGTGTTATTTTTGCTGTGTTTTCATTGTCTCTGTAATTGTTTTAAAATTATTTTTCAAGAGCTGCACATACGTTTTTTAATATTCTGAAAATCAGGTCGATGAGAACAGAAAGCGAGTCGATGCAAACAAGCCACTGAGCAGCTGAAGTTTTGCTCCAACCTTATTTAAGTTAAGTTGGTCAATTTGTGTCTATAAGCACAGGAGATACTCCAAAACCGGACAGCAGGCTTTATCTTCATCAGGTTCAAATTCTAATTTGTCCACTATATTTGGTCACAAATAGTTTTTGACATACCTGCAACACTAATGACATTTTATGGTAGGATTACAATTCGGCATGTTAACATACTGACATTAACTCGAAGCACCTCTGTAGATCCTTTAGTGTCGTTAATAGGCTGGAGAATTTCCTCTGCCAAGGAGGTTATGTTTTCATCTGATTGTCAGTATGATGATGCAAAAACTGCTGGCTGGATTGGTAGAAGGGTGAGACAAGGGTCAGGGGAGAACCCATTAGATTTCAATGTGGATCCGGATAGAGGGACAGATCCCGGAATATTTTATGATTTTCCTTAACAGCCGATATGTTGTGTTTCAACATTTTCTGTAATTACACAAAAACCACAGATTTCCATAAAGCGTTGTGAAGAGACGTGACATGGGCCAGGCAAGCTAAAGACATGTAGGACTGTTAATCCCTGGCAGGGGTATGTGCTTTACTGAATGCCATTCAAAGCAGCTTAGTTATGGAAATCAAAGTATTGGGTGTTTCGATACAGCCCTCTCACTGGCTTAAATCATTCAAATTGAATTTAAAATTTGATTTAAAAAAATGAATACAAACAAAAAACATGCAGTAACAAATGCAGAAAGTGCAGCAACTTATATTTAAATTAAAACAGTTTTCCCCTGCAAAAAACCCAGTTAAGTATGTACATTTTCAAGGTGCCCATTCAAAGCCATTTAATAGCTATAAAGATTTAAGTTTATTTTACTTCAGTCTGTAACCATCTAAAATTTTGCTTTAGTTTTTGGAAACTTCAACTCAAAGAAGAATTAATCACAGCCTGACATGTAAGCGTTCAGTCCATGACCCTGTCCATTCCCCGCCTCCAGCAGGGAGACAGACTCGTCTATAAGCTTGATAAAGTGTCTATCTAAACGTGGCTGTGGCAGTCATTAGAGAGAGGAGAGCACAGACCTCTGGGGGGCTGCTGGATAAAAACAAGATGCTATTAAAGAGCTCCAATGACCTGAACGGCCTGAAATCTGTCAGCAGATATCCAGCCTGCAGTGTGTGTGACAGAAGAGACTGTGTGACTGTGGAGCCAAAGGCTGAGACAAAAGCTAAGAATGTGAGGATGAGGAGTTTGAAAGTTGAAGTAACAGACTGCTTATGTTTAATACTGGGAGTGTGCAGTCAGGCCCAGTAGTTATCATGAATGGGATGAATTGTTAGATTAAAAAAAAAATTTAGGAGCACTAAAAGAAGAGATGAAAATTAATGGACAAACTCTTGATGAATCGTTTCATCTATTTATCAGACATCAAGAAAATCCCTGTGTTTGAAATCACCCACTAACGTACTGCCTACTACATACTCGGTCTGTATGTGCTGCCTGCTAAACGTACTCATGCCATTACTGCTGACACAGAAATATTCCTTAGCAATTCACCTTTCGCTGCATCACCTCACCGATCACAACATCACAGATCTCTTAAATAAATCCATGTCCCATGTCAATTAAAATGCTTATCACAAATCTAAATCAACATTAAGGGAAAAAACTAGCTATTACGACCAAAGCGTGATAGGTCAATGCTGGTAGTGACTGTGGAGGAGCAGAAGATGAAGCTACTGAGATGAGGAGACGACTGCAAGTGAGAAGGCCCTGAGGGAGGAGGAGGAGGAGGATTCGATGTACGTTATTTTATGAAGTTTACCTAAAGCAGCATGAGAGATACATTAAACGTTGCTGAAGTCGTCTGTTGTGTTTACTGTAGTAGTCAAGCCATTTGTTGGGCTATTCCAACCTGCCAAGTGTTGAGCTACTCCGGACATGTTGAAGCATGAAATACACAGGATCACTCGCCATGCACCGCAGCATTTCATTGAAGAAGGACAAAAAGCCTATTACTGAACTGCTAATGATGGATGAACACAGCTATGATCCCATGCGCCTGTCCCTCCTGCAGAAAGAAACGTAGGTGTTTACTAGCATTTAGTACGTTGTAGTACTGTCCTTAGTCAAGTATTATCACACAGTAGTTAGTCCATATAAAATACAAGCATGAAGTATTCATATCCATGTCTAAGGTATGTTTTTCATATTGTAGAAAATTAACTTTAAAGACTTGGTGATGTGGAATCAATACATTTCCCATGTTAATTTTATTAATTGGGGAAAAAAAGTTAGATTTTCAAAATAAAAAAAGGGCTTCCCAAAATATCAAAAGGAACCTCTCCAGTATATGGGAGATGTGTGCATAAAGTTTCCTGAAAAGGTATTGAACAGGTTTTGAGTTATGGCTCGAAAACCCTCATCTGAGGCAAATATCACTCACAAAATGAGCCTAAATTCAACTTGTAACCATGGAAATGAAAAATATTAAATGGTCAAAAATCCCTTACTAGCAAAAGGCACCACTTGAGTACCACAACCACTTGGTTGTTGTGTGCAGAAAGTTTTGTTGAAAAATATTGAATATTGTTTGAGATCTGCTTAGGAAACGAAACTCACTTCCAAAATAAAGTCCAACTTGTAGCTATGGAAATTAAACTTATAAAAAGGACAAAAATCCCTAAATAGCAAAAGGTGCCACTTCAAGTTATTTATGTGTGTACAAACGTTTGTGAAAAAAAAGGGATGAATGACTGAACCAGATTTCATCTCAATCAGGAGAGACTAGTGGTTGAAGTGAATAAGAATGTTTATTACATCAAATGATATGTAATAATTAGTATGTTTGAAAGTCTTTGGTGTCAGAAAGTGTTTGGCGATTAGACTCTTCAGGGAGATTGGGATCGAAGGGTGTCTGTCCTGAGCAGCAGCAAGATATATATCCCCCCCTGGAGTCCAGATACTGGTGGTGGTGGCTGATGACCCTGTAGAAGCTGAGGAATGATGAAGTTGGTGAATCTTTGAAGACTGGGAGGTGATGGGGGGGTGGAGGGTGCACAAAATGGCAGCATGAATGAACTAGAGGAACAGAGAGTCATATTTAAAAAGACAGCAGCAAGATGATCAGCTGACAATGAAGGCGTGTTGGCTAGTGCATAGATGTGACCAGCTGTTGAGAACAGCTGATAACAATTGACAGCCCAGACCGTGATGCAGGAAAATGAGATCGAGCATGCATGAGAGGTGTGAATGACAGAACAGCATGAGAAATAAAGTATAGCCCAAGTGTGCAAAGGTTTAGTCTTCCTGACTGAACGTACACTAGAGCTTTATTAAAATCACTGTTTCGTTCTGTGTGGTTGTAGGCCGACTGACCAACGCTGCTACTCCCACAGCTAAAAATGTCATATATGATCTGGTTTCAGATGTGAGGAATTGTTTCTTTTCTCTGTACATTTATGTAACTGTACATTTGATATCTTATACTGCTAATCCAATCCTGTATTCTAATTAGAAGATGTCCCTTTAAGCGTAGAAAACCTATGATGGGCATTTTTCTATGTTTAGAAAGTTTTTTTAGAAAACAAAATAAATGAATGGAACAAACAGCAGAAGGATTAATCCACAATAAAGATAATCTTTATCTGCAGCCCTAAAATTCCTCTTCCTGTTTTTGTCAATGTGGCAGCGAACAGAAAACAAACTTGAACCTCTGGCAAGAAGTTGATGCTTTCATATTTTTGAGCTACTTAACTTTTGAACCTTACATCGGATTTCTTTGAAAATGATTGGTCTCTTTTACCTGAGGCTAAACAAATATTTAGAGGTTGGCATTTAGTTAGATATGGGATTCCTGTTATTAATGTCTTTTTTAGCCATAACTATGAAATTGACAGAGATAACAACTATTGATTTCCATCTTTTGCTCAAGGGTTAAGTATTGATTAATTAAATTTGACAACAGTTGTAAGCGGGAGAAATTATGCCTTTATAATTACTCAGCATTGGTGGAGGTTTGTGCCCTTCTATTGACTTTTATTTGCCAATATTTTTAGAGAAATGATTCTCCATCCATATCTTTCCTTCATGTCACATCTATCCTGTCCTCTGCTGGCTGTGTGCCTCAGGGCGTTTGCACTGAAATAAAAATGTTGATGTTGTGATACAGTGCAGAGCAGCACCCTCACACAATACCTTCAGGCCTCAGTCCCTTCCTACAAGCCAGCTTTTACTCCTCACTACAAGCAACTTGAGTCAGCTTTGCCTGCAGGGTCGGTCATCGATCCATCGAGTCTCAACGCCTTTTTCCTTCTAGCCTCGTCAAATAAATACTTCAGCTCCATCTCTCATATATTTTCTTCTTCAACTTTCCTCAGTATGCTTAAAGCTGTCTTAAACTGCAAAACTCCTCTAAGCTTCACCACATCTTATTTCATTCATTCATTCATTTATTCATTCATTTCACAGCGCTACCCACTGTGCCGCCCTCTTATTTCCTTACCAACATATTTTTCTATCATTGATCATTCTGTTCATTTATGTGTAATCATTAATCATTCATTGATCATCTTGCTTGTTCGGTCACTTTGATATGGTGGTTATAGCCAGCCGTTATTGGCACAAGCACAAACAGTTATCAGAACAGGACAGCGTTCTGCTTCACCACAGCAGTGTAATTAGTTTACAGTAACACCACACTGGACAAATGAATGAAACAGCAAAATCATGTGTCATAATGGCAGAAAAACATTGGCCTATATCTCAGGACATGACACCTGGTGGAGTTGTTTGTCCACTTGATGGAGGGAGACTGGAAGGACACTCATCAGACCTTATTTCTATATTTTTTTCTATAGAACGACACCGATTATTGATCAGCTATGACATAATTGCCTGACCGGCCATAGGAATAGTGACAAAGCCTTACAGTTTTCTTATTTTATGTTATTAAACTGGTAAAGGCCTTGGAATATGAATTTACTGTCAGTCAAAAGAGAGAATGCCGTCAGCCACAGAGGGTTGAGGTAATGACATAAGGATAATGTACCCAGATGTTCTGCTCTTATCTATGCTTACAGAGACAGGATTTGAAATTCTGCTGACCAAAATTGAGACTTTTAATCTTTGCAGTCTAAAGTTCTGTCTGCTGTACACTGCAGCTTAAAAGTTGACAAACATTATTGGTGACTTCATCATCTATTATTTGTCTTAAGCTGTGTGCAGGGCTGTCAGAGAGCTAAAGATAAAGGGGTTGAAGCAACTTGTGAATCATCCCACCTGGAGGGTCATCTGCTAGATTACACCAATTCACATATTCATGATCTCTTACTGGAGCAACATACTTCTGACTATGCTGTATTATTTCATTTTAAGAAATAGTACATCATTTCCTCCCATGTCCATTGGTTGGTTGGTTGGTCGGTCGATTGGTCTGTCGGCTGGCTGTTGGTTGGATTGTTGGCTGGTTGGTTGATCAGATCGTTGGTTGTTGGTTGGTTGGCTGGTTGGTCGGATTGTCTGTCAGTTGGTTGGTTGGTTGCCTGGTTGGTTGGTCAGATGGTCGGTCGATTAGTTGGTTGGCTTTTTAAATACACTTTTTAAATGTTAAAATATATTTGTAACATGTCAGGGTTGTTTTATAAATGTCTTAAATGAACATTTCAACAAAATCACATTACGACATATTGAAATGTCATTTCTGCTAGAAATAACTAAATTGGTATTATTAAGCCCAGCTGTTTAAATATTAAAGGGGATTTCCATATGGTGGTACACTATTCTGTCAACCTTTATGACCATAAGGTTTCTCTGCTATCCCACTAATACACATACTGACAGTTTTTTATGCACTGACTCATGACATTCCTCCCTGTTTGAGGTATGAACAGCTACAGAACAGATCTAGCTGAAATGTGCTGCTAAAAATGAAAACAACTGACTTAAGCTTTCAGTTGAGGATAAATGTGTTCTAGTGGAAATATAATATATAAAAGGCCAGTTTTAAAACATAATGTAACTCATGAATAAAAGATGAAAACACAGAAACCTAAGTGGTACCTGTTTATTTTAGTACCAAGGGACACAAACATAATAAGCAGATGTAGGATGGATGGTAGGTTTAAAAGCTAGCTTTCAAAGGGCAGACAGCTGGGTATATCTTCAGGAAAGTGTCCACAGTACGTGTTTCCCTCGTTACATGCAATACACTCGCAGCTTCTGGCCACCGGGTAGGTGACGCCCACTGGACATCCTTTGATATGTTTCACCTCATAGGACCAATCCCCGTTACAGATCTTCTGTTTCGCCCAATCATCATGGCCAATGTAGACCGGATCCTGTGATGGGTATGGTTTAAAAACATGGACATGAAATGCAACTAGGTGATTTGTGATAATATCAAAATTCATAACAATAAACAACAAGATCTTTAATTCAGGGAATTATACATTTCAAATTCATAATTTAATACATTTCTAAAGAGCAGGTTTGTAGGATTTAATGGTATCTAGCAGCAATGTTACAGATTGCAACTAACTTGAGCCTCCCTCATTTCTGTCTCCCATATGATAGCTGCTGAAAAGGCAGAACCAGTGTTTTGTTTGTCCATTGTGGGTCACTGTAGAAACATAATGGTGCAACATGTGAACTCCATGGGAGAAGACGCTCTGCTCCTGCAGAGAATAAAGGCTCACACTAAAAGCAATCCCTTTTCAGGTGATTAGACACGAATGAATATAGAATTCTGATTAGACTCCATTTCTGACAATATTGCATTAGATTTCTACCTTAAATGCTACAAACTGGATAAAATAACTGAAAAATGACAATGTTTAAATCAAATAGATGCTGAAAAAGGTTTGTTTCCATCAGTAATTATTTTTTTTCGATGTAACTGAAAACCTGGAGGCTTTTACAAGAAGCTGGTTTGTAGATTTCACAAGTAAAACGTGCAACAGGTTTTATTTATAGGAGTGCTTGTTTGTAATTTCAGATTGGCTTTTACTCACTAGACATCCCCATTGTTTGGTAATCTTGTTTTTTTTCTATATTCTTTATTTTTATATTTTTCATTTGGTTCAGAAATTAGAAGTGTTTTTCCAATATTTAAGTTTAGATTATAATCATAATTTTATTTTCTTGTGTGGAGTCTGTGATTGAATTGCATTAAGCTCAACTGGGATCAGTTAATTGAAAACACTCCCTCAAGCTTATCCAATGTAGAATATTGTAGTCAGGTTATACACTGGAACATGATGGCAGAGTGGAGCCTATATGCACACATATATCTGCATACAAGCAAAGTAACTCTGAGGCTGTATGTTTGAATCATCCATTACCTCGTGGTAGCACTGCCCTGCACATATGGTGGTGTAGACGAACTCGGTGCTGCCACAGCTCTCAATGGGGATGCTGATGTTGGTTGGATGACAGCCGAAGCTGCAGCCCTGCCCGGCCCTCACCAGCAGTGCCAGCACTGCTGCCATGACAACCAGCTGCATCCTCTGCCGGGTGCAGTGTAGTCGCCTGCCACAAGAGGGGATCAGATCTCACATCAGACTGTTTAAACCATGTCAGAAGACCCAACAAGTTCATGAAATCCATTTGAATGACTGGAGGTTTGATGACCTGTGGCAAATTTATTTTCAGAGTAGAAATCAAAGTAGATTCTCGGAAAACGTCTTTTAGCAGAAATTAATTTCTTCACCTTCAGATTTTTATTCACCTTCTCCACTCTCTAGCAGCAATTAAAGGGAAGGTTTACCTCAATTACACATCTCCTACTGATAGAGTCAACAAGAGTCAAGGGAGAGTTGATTACATTTTGATGTAGATCGGAGAACAGATGCCCATTCTAAATCACTTTTTCTCTTTCTGTATTGCGAGATAGGGCCTTTTTTTTCCTCTACATTTTGCCAATGTCATGAAAAATAATAATAAGCCAATCAAAATAAAAATCCAGGCATGAACAACTCATGATGTTCCACCACTGCGTGCAACTAGATCCAGAGCATAATCCTGATCTGGACCCAATTACACATCCAGGTCAGAATAAAGTAAAGATAAGGAAAAAAAACAGAAAAATCTAATTTATATATAATGAGGGGGGCAATATGCATTCGGTCAAGTTTAGAAATGGATAGAGACACGGCACTGCCACCAATATGAAGCTGGGATAAAGCAGCTTTAGAGTCATTCCAACAGATTTCATGTATCTGTGAAAGTTAAAAAGTTATATAGGCCTATAGATGAAAAATAGATCTGGGAATCACATTCTTATTGATAACACATAAACTACAGATGATAAACACATCATTCCAAATGCTGGGAGTAGATTTCCAGGCTGGCCTGTCTTCCACATATGATGAACACTCATGAGCGCACCCATTTTTTTTTCAATTTCAGAGGCCAGAATGGTGATTGAAATTACCGAAATGGCTCTAACGTGAGAAAACTGTTTTCATTGTTCAGGTTTTAGTGACAGTGGCATTGGAGACATCTGTCTCTTAGAAACCAAATAGAAATGAGGTGAATGGAATTTTACTTGTGGTGCTCAAAACAAAAAAATGCATTTTAAAAACGCAACAGAATGGCTTTTTGAAACAATAACCTTCCCTATTCTTCTACAAGGTCTCAGAAACTTAAATATGATTCAAATGGTGTTACAGTGCTTAATAAGCTGTATATACTACAAAGGATATTAACTAATAATCCATAATCAATATATTAAATTATTATTATTAAAAATATATTAAGAAACAATATTTGTTTTGTATATAATTACACTAGAGCTCTCATATACAACTACTAGTGCAACATAGGAAGAGGTGAAAAAAGGGGACCATGCACAATGTTAATATTGTGACACATTCTTGAAATATAGCTCTAGAACAGCATCAGTGTTCTGTCACCTGACAAGTCATTTCCTGATGGCTGCAGTCGAAAGTGGAACACTGTCCTCCTAACAAACTATCACGCTGGTGTTCGCTAGGAGAGGCAGGAGTGATGAGTGTGCAGAAGCAATAGGTCAGACTTTGTTTTATGTCGGAAAAGGACATGATGTCCATAAAGGTGGTGGACAGTGGAGCATTGTTGGAGCCGACTTAAATAAGTGATGTACTGCTAAGTTTTTGAAAGAAAACTTAAAATGAGAAAAATACTTTTTATATCATTTTTGTATTGAAGATTCATTGATTTTTGATACTTAACATGTTCGTCTCTCAGTTAAGGAAAATGTATGAAGTTTGCAGCCTGATCCAGTATACATACTGTGTGTCAATTTTCAAGCAAACTTGAAACCAAACAACCTAAGGCATCCATTGGTGGCGACCATTTCATGATAGCTTGTCAGGAAAGGGTAGAGCTAAATTAAGCTAAATTTTAGTAAGGGAAAAACTGGCATGGATAATTTCAAAGGAGTCCTTTGACCTCTCACCTTAAGAAATCTGAATGAAAATGGGTCCTATGGGTACCCAAGAGTCTCCCTTTTTACAGACTTGCCCACTTTGTCTTAGTCCCACGCAAAATTCTTTGCAAAACCCATGCAATCTTTTGTATGCAGTATAATCATGTTAAAATGTCTCAAAATCATTTTCAGGCTCCCAGGTGAGATTATCAAGGAGGAAAGCTTATAAAATAAGATAAGATAAGATATTCCTTTATTAGTCCCACAGTGGGGAAATTCTCAAATTATCAGTGATCATTTACATATTTTATAGCATTGCTGCAAGATCATATCTACCAAACTGAATCAGAGCTGCTGGAAATTATTGTCTCTTCAAATTACCTTTAAGTACACAGTATATACATGAAGATATTATTTAGACAAAAGTAAGTTGATACAATAGAATCAAATTGTTTTTCTTATAAACGTGACTATTTTATCATCTGTTTTCACAGAGAAGCATTGTCTTTTAAAAGTTTAAATAAGATGCATAATTCTATATAATATTAGTCTTTATATTACAACTTTACCAGAATATTAATCATCCTTTTTTTTTGTTGCAGTTTGCATGTAATCTGCACAAACAGAAAACATACCTGTAGAGTCCTGTTGTTGCTGTGAGCCTTGTTTCTTCTGTCACTCTCTGAAACATCTGGAACAGCTTTCAACCTGTGGCTGTCCTCTCTTTTACTTAAATAGCACTGCTCAGAAATCCTTTTAATCCATTCAACCTCGAGTGCAGTGTTCTTTTACCTATCTGTTTGGACTTTAAGCAAATCCTCACTTCTTTCCGACAACAGTTCAGGGGTGGGTTGTGGCTCAAGGCCTTTACCTCTGCACACGAGGTGGAGTGAGATGGTATCTACACAAATCTTGTTTAGTTGCATGAGTCAAAGGCTTAGATGGACCACAGAAATAGAACAAAATCAGCCCCCACAGTGACATAAAAAAAACATCAGTAATTAATTTGCCATGCATGCTCCATCTTCATTGCTTGTGTTAATGGCAGTCACACGTTATCCATGTGAGATGGTGGACAGTTCATGAGCATAAGAGGGATTAACCAATAAAATGTAAAGGTCTGAGCTTTATATCTCAAACCATTTAGATACTATTTTTTATCTATTTAAATTATTTAAAATCATTGACTTTTGCATGTTGAAAAATGAGACCATGCCTGTGAACATTGGGGCAGTCTATGTGTTGCTTTCAAACCCATTTTGAGACATTAAGACACAATAGAATAGAAAAAATAAAAACCCACTGCCAAGGCTTATTTTGATCCCACTGCCAAGCCAAAAAGTTTCTCACGGTCGGTTTAATTATTTTTCTGTGCAGGATCTAAAAACAGCTCAACAACATCTACAGCTGCAGAGAACATTATCGAATAATCTGTATTATTAAAAATGACTCAAAACATATTTTTATTAATGAAGTGCAATTTATTTCTGGCAAGCACTGAACACATTCTGCAGTACATGTAAAAGCTTTGTATTAAAGTAAAGGAAAGTATTGAAAGCAAAAGTATGTTGTATAGGATTTCAGAGTATTATTATGATAACTATACTGTATATTATTGCATCATTGCCACTAAAGCATTTTAATGTTGGAGTTGGTCAAAATGTGGCAAAATTTCTATATTGTTGGTTAGTTTTATCTGTAAAATCTGAATCTGCAAACCAACAAACTGTAAGTATATTAAGCTGAACGATAAATGTGTAAATTAAAGAAGTGCTGTACAAGTATGAAGCAGAGGTGGAATGTAACTGAGTACATTTACTCATATACTGTACTTTACTTGACTTGAGTCCATGGGTTTCATGCCACTTCATTCTCCACTATGTCAGAAGGAAATGTTTTTACTTCATTATAATTATTTAACAGCTTTGACCGCTTTACAATTTGAGATTGTTGTATACAAAACATTTGAAGCTGAAATTATAACTTCATTAATTCACTGACAAAAAAATAATTGTTAGCTATTTTATTTTAGCCTTTTTTCAAAAACATTTCAAGGAGTTTCAAAATGTGAGAATTTGCTGCTTTGTCTTTTGATAATTTTAATTAATTTCTAATAATTGAAGTTGCTGAGCAAATTAAGCATTGTGTACATCCTGTTTGGACAGTCCTGTACGTCACATAAGGTATTTTACTTTCATTACTTTCCTGATTATACTTTCAATTCTCAAATGATCTGTATACTCACCCACAAAGGTAAAGTAACTTAAAATGGAACGACTCAAATAATTGCCTCAAAAACGTACAGTATCCGAGTAAATGTTTGTTTATGTCACTGTTTTCTCCCTTTTGTTTCATACAGCTGAAGCAGCCTGCAAGCCTGTGAATTTCTGTTTTTGAGAAAATTTGTTGTCTGCTGCATTGAGGAAAAAGTTTGCTCGAGAGTGTGCAGTGACAATAATATATAAGTATTTGGGCAGGAGCCATGGTTCATCCAACTGCTGCTCTGTCTGCCCTTCAAGCAACCAGGGACTCAAGTTCTCCAGCATCCTGCGGAACTGCATACCTGCCCGAAAAAGACAGTGTCTCCACTGTCCTCTGCAAAAATATTCCTCTAGGAAACTTCAACTGAAATACATCACTGTTAGCATGAATTTTTGTCCTTAATAATCACCAGTCACGGCTGATTAATCTGTTATTCAGAGTAGAACACACTATTATTCATTCCTCAGGTAAAGCAGGTAATTCCCCTTTAAAAGAGCACATCTGCACTGAAACTTGATTCATTTATTTACTATGTATGGCGCAAAGACCATTACATCCACACACGCACTGATATGCGAATTACACAAGCACCTTATTGTATTTACAAAATGGCAGGGAAGACGTTTAAGTCCACATCAATATCATGGTCCTAAAAATAGCTTATTTGTGCTGCAGCACATTAAAAAAGAAACACTAAAGAGCATAAAAGAGCATAAATGTCTGTGCGAGCATCTTATTTCTGTTTCCTCCAGCCATAAGAAGAGAAGGCCTGCCTCGTCCACTGGGAATCAATTTGGAAATGATGGATGAGGTGATGGTTTCAGTGCCCAGGATGATTTTCTGGTTCATAACTCGAAGCACTGCTATAAAAAGGGCTCATTTGGCTGTAACAGCACAAACAAACTTTATATGAAGCCACATAAAACAGCTCAGAGCTGTACATCTTGCTGACATCACAGATTCGAGTACTCTTTTATTTTTTTACATCCACACACCGGAAACATTGCCATAACAGCATCCACAAACCCACTCAGTCATAATTTGCTCCCCTCTGTGCAGAACCTCGCCTCCTCCGCCGCTTCCCTCTGCTGCTGTCCGAGTCTGTGATCAGAGTCAACAACAGAAACAAACTCATTTAAAAGCATCATGTCACATGAAAAAACATCCCCCAAGGCCTCTGAATGCACCGCACCACTCCACACTTGCTTTTTCACCCACCTTCCATCAGGTCTAAACAAAACGCCTCCGCAGCACTGCCAAGGACAAGACTTTTGTTTGGTGACTGGTGCTGGATGTTTCTGTGGGCAGACTGTGGACGTAGGTGTCTTTATGTGTATCGACTGCTGATTCTTCAGCATCTTCTTTCCTCTACTTTCCCTGTTCACTTTCCATTTTTACATCCAATCTCATCTATTGTTTTATTTTTCTAATAGGTAGGGGTGCACAATAAAACCGGTATACTGGTATATATCATTACGACTTAAATGTGAATGTCTATTGTGTTACGGAAAACTTTGTTAGCGCTTGGTGACTCTGTATTCACACCGGAAGTCAGGCACTCTTTGACTTCAGTTTGCCCTCAAAGTCTTAAATTTACCCATTATAATCAAGTGTGTGGCAACATTTCGGTTTAAAGACGTTCACTAAGGATGGTACAGATGATAAAAACATGGCAGTTTCCAAAATTTGAAAGACAGAAGTGAAATTCTAAGGTGAAACATCAAACTCGACATCTCATTTTCATAGACATCATGTGCCGGCGTCTTAAGAACTTTGTCACTTTGTTAAAGCACAGAATCAAGAGAAGGGTCTAACATGGTTTCACTGATGGCACACTTTAGAGGAAAATACAAGCCAAACTCACCATGGACAGAACTTTACATTGAAAAATCTTCAGTCATACATTGGCTTTTGAGATCTTATCAATGCACTAGACCACAAATGCATAACGCCAAGCAGGAAACAATTTTCTGTAGTAATAATACCACAAATGTACGATGAGGTGGGGCTTGGGTTGTGGTGGGGGTGAAAGCGCAGGCAGCAATACGTGTGCAGGGCAGCAGCGGCATTGACAGGCAGAGGGATGGGAAATTGTTGTAGCTTAAATAGTCTGCCAATTAGAAGGGTGTGTTAGATGACATTTGAGGAGAATGAGGCCTATCATGTGAATGTTGTGTGTGTGCAGCACAGCTCGAGTTGTCTGCTTAATTTCCTTCATTTTCAGTGCATAATGTGAAAATGAACTTTGCAATATATTGTAATACATATCATAATATGCCACTTAATAAATCACTAAAATCACTGCCATACTACTACTAATAACACACGTTTTTGTTCTGTTTAATGTCTTATGACCAGGCTGAAGCCTGGATTTCAAAAAATAATAATGTAATTCTTCCAAATTGCCCTGAAACAGCCCCACAAACCGAAGACATTTTTTTCAGAAAATCAAAATATTTATCTTAAAATATTTAATAATATTGTGGAACCAGACATGTTGTCTATCTTTACCTTGGCGAAGAAGGTTATGTTTTTTTTCCGACATTAGTCCATCTCTCAGCAGAATTACTCTAAAACTTAGAATATTAGAATATGATATATTAGAATTTTGTGGAGATCTGGATTATTACAGGCCCACAATGCACTGTTAATGATCCTCTGCCTGTTCAAGGTGTTCATCAGAGAGATGAGTGAAGATGACCTGCACCTGCAGGTCTCCTACCAGGCTCCTGTGGAGGTGAGCTCCATTACACATGTGTTTAGAAAAGGAGGGTGTGCCACAGGGAGACTGAAGTGCAGGCACACATTGCATGAAGAAGTGAGCTTCACAAAGGAAACTTCATAGGTAAACTGAGCTGCCTTAGTATAGGTTTGCACCCTCTGAGTGCTGTCTAGTTATTCCATGCATTCCTCTTTTACATTACCCATGATGCAATGCATGGACTCTTGCCTACAGCTGCTGGCCTTATGTAGAGATGATTTTCAAACTTAGCCACAAAAGGCTCTATAGAATCTTTTTTACAGGACTACCAAAGACCTATATAGGGACATTGATATTGAAAATCAAAGTAGTTCCTCTTTAACCCCAGACTGTCCTCTCTGATTGACAGTTGAAGCCTATCACACCTACGATCACACCCTGCAGTGATGCTGGGTGTGGTTACAGGTTTGCTTGGTTGCCCTTGTTACAGTGCCACTGGAGGTAAGCAAAGAGAAGATTCTAGTGGTCATAAGTTGCTCTTTAATTCAGATTGATTTAATATTTGTATTTGCCTTCTGATGTACTGTATATCAAAATATGGAAGCAAAACTTTCCATGATACTGACATGGTTTAAAGTTTCTTATTGCATCTCTACTTCTTAGACGTTACTGTTGAAAGTATCCAGCTTTTCTGCCTTCATGTGATGATAAATGAATAAATGAACTGTAAATAAATGTATGTTTTAATAATATTCAGGAGGATTTTGTCAGCAGATGCAGCTGTATTGCAGCTTTGGCATCAGTTCAAAGTGCATGTAAACTATAGAGTGATAAGGCACCTCTCCTCACTCGATCACCTCTTATTATTACTGACCTCACAACTCCCCCTGGTGCTGACTGAAGTGAATGCTCAATGAAGTGCAAGGAGTGATTGTGCATGATTTGTGTGTGGTGGTTGGAAGGTTGCCTACATGTTGTGCAGACTAGAACAGAGCTTCTTTAATGTCTTAGGTAAGTATCCAGAGATGACTGTGAAGCTAAGCTCTTCAGTGAGTGATATTTGCACTTTCTCTGCTGTGGATTTTACATTTGGTTTTAAGATTTCCTCTTGTGAAAATGAAATGACATCATTTTAAAAGGAAACTACAAGCAACCAAAATGATCCCTATAGGAATATTACATCCAGAGATTTTAAAACAATGTAGGGGATGAGTCCTTAGGGAAAGATGGATCAGTTTCCAGTCAGGAATAGCTGGCTGTTCTTGTCCTAATTACAGTTTTTGAGTCAAACGGATAGTTTGAATCAAATGGACTGGACTGAATGGGCCATGGCTACTGATTGCTGTGCACCAGGCCTGTGGTGGTACCTGCAGAAACAGCAATTATCTGCACAATCAAATTAAACCTGGGGGTTTCAAAGGTGCAATGAACAAGCCTTGCACTGTCCCACAGCACAAAATGATCCAAATAAATCTATAGTGGCAATAGGGTGATCAATATCAGTGACTCAGCAGTTACCTTGCCAGGTAATGTCTGGTTTTCAAAGTTTTTAAAGGTTTGAATTCCCAGAGAACGCCGGTCAGCACAAACATCTGCTTTTTAACCTAAAAATGATCAAACAAAGATAATGGTAGAGAAATAATTTGTGGTAAAATTAATACCTCACATGTTTCTCACTTCTATAGATTTCTGCTTTACTTTTATTTCAGGTGAAAAAACAGAAAACTGTGACAGTTCATTGTATTTTTGTCAGTTGCAGGCTTTATCACATGTTGCATTTGTTAATCATCATATTTGTTCCTCCTGTATATAAATAAGAGCTAATGTTGCTACATTAATGAAAAATCACTATGAAATTCAATATAGCGACTTTTCTGTGGGTTTCAATTCTCATAACTCAAAAAAGTCATGAATTATTAATCATGTTTTCAATGGTAATAACGTTGGACTGCTCGATTTATTCAGTATATGGATTGGTGTTCTGTAGTTTTAGATATTATGATTCAAATTAGGTAAGTGTCTGAAACTGTTGCAGACTGTATGCTCGTGACATTTTGGTTGGTAGACACACATTTATTTTTCTGCTCTTGGATTTTTACCTGATGACTTGACGATGGCAGGGCCGTGAGCAAGGCCCTGCTGAAGTGTTTGATATCTTAAAGGCTTGTTGTTATCCTCTCTTATGGGTTGATGAGTGTTATTTATTTCACACCACCTGTTTTAAATAAAGTATGGATGAAATTTACAGACTTGAAAACCATTGAAACTTCTTCATAATATACAACCCAACGAGCAGAATAAACATCAGCATTGGTTTTTACAAACAACAGGTTTGCTGAAACTTTACTTTTTTTTTTTATATTTCAACTTTATTTTTTTGCAATGCTTAGTTGTGGTTACTGTAGGTTTGGGCACAAAACTGACTTGGTTGAAGTTAGGAAGAGATCCTCTTTTGGCTTAAAATACCTGGTTCTGTCCACACGCACATGGCTGGGATATGTCCTGACGTCTCAGTTTTGGTGCCACAATGATAACAGTCACTACTTTATAGGTTTAAATGGGAAGCAAACGGTGGTCTAGTGTAGAGCCACTATGATTCCCCTCTTCTCCGGATATAAAAGTCAGCTCATATACATGTAACATGATACATGATAAGATACACATTCTACAGATATTGTAAGATACATATGAAATGTAGAACTTTCAGTTTGCAGAAAAGCACAATATCAACGTTTTATTCCGGTGACTGGGCTGTGATACAACAGAGACAAGCTGTATCAATATATATGTAGTGTAGTGTATGTAGTGTTGTGTTGCCCATGTTTGCAACTAAAATCTGAGAATCCTATAAAATGTGTTTCTTGTTTTTAAGATGTTTTTGTGAGGATGAGAGGTAAATAAGGTGTAGCTCATTATTCTTGTGTGTGCACCTGAATGAAACAGAAGTTTTGTTTGAGGTGAGACACCCTCATATTAGTTAGGTGCTAATTACCTCCACCACCAAGAGTTGGAGGTGATGTGATTGAAGTCATTTACTTGTCTTTGTCTGTGTTTGTAAGCAGGATAACTCAAAAACTTATGAATGGATTTCAATGACATTGTGTGTAAAGGTGGGCTCTGGGGAGGGAGACAGGTCATTAGATTTTGAGGCTTATATGATGATATGGATCAAAGATTTTATTTCTTTACTTTTGTGAACTATTGTCCTTGGCAGAGGTATTAATGCTCTCTGAGTGTCCTCTAGTTTTGTATTGATTTTCAGTAGCATATAACCTTTTCTATCAAAACATAGACTGATGATTGATTTCACTGATCAGTGAAAATGTTGCAGTTGCCAACAACACTGTTCTTTGGTGTCGCCCTGATTTGTTTTTCATATGGACATTCATTTTAATATAAATGTATGGAAGTGAGTAAAGAGTTTGCATTAATGCAAACTTTTGTTAACTAATCATTTCAAAGTTTAAGACACTATTACTGCTGTTTGCAAACACAAATGTAAACAAACCTTCAACAGATTAGAAATCACAATCAACATTAATTCAATGATAAATCTACACTCTGTATTAACATGTCCTTGTTCCTTTGTGAGAGGAAATTGGTGCGTTGGTGTTTCTTTGTGGTGTATTGAATTTCTCTGCATCAACATTGTCTAATTTATAAAAATATTCACACAATCTCAACTGAATATTGGAACTCTAGAGATGTATTTTGGACATCATTGCCTCTTGATTGGCTGTACATGGAGATCTGACAGTATCCATATTTTAGATGATGCTTACATGTTGTATTGGAATGTAACATTGGTTTTCTGAGGATTTGAACTAGTTGTAACATCCCATCCCATTACTTGCAGCTGATTTTACACCATCAAAACAAATTTAATGGTTTTCTTTCTGATTTATATTAACTAAATTGTTCTGTGGGAAAAAATGGACGAATGAATTCTAAAATGGGTGGCATAGACTTTAAAGTGCTCTCTTTATGAAGATATCACAGGAATGATAGACACAGTGGACATTAATGATGGTTAGGTTTCCTGCCATGGGAACTGCAGACATTTGGAATATTTGACTAATACGGATGTTTAATCTCAATTCATGATGTTTTTCATTTATTTCTGTGTAAATTGCTATCTGTATGTATTATAATATTGTATATTATGTTTGTAACTTCGTTTGTGTGCTGCTGCCTGCCTTGGTCAGGATTTTTAATCTCAATGAGACTTTCCTGGTAAAATAAAGGTTAAATAAATACATGGAGTTAAACAAATCTATTTAGGGGGGTGGGGGTGGGGGAGGTGAAAGGTGTGATAATAAATGTAAGGGCATGATGCTAAATGTGTTTATGTGCAGTGAAATGGGATGGTGGTGCTTTAAATTCACATTTTTTATTATAACTCTGATCTGGGATCAGGTCATATTGAAATCTTTATTTCTGGTCATGAGGATTAGACTTGATGAAGACAAAATATAAAAAGGGTTCCATTTTTGTTGAGCTTTACTAAACATAGAGGCATCTTCTTCCAGAATAATTGCAAAAGGTGTGACAGGATAAAACCAACCAATGTGTTCGCGGGTTAGGAGGATGATTTGATTTTCAAACTGTATGTGCACCGGCGTTTCACGCCCCCCAGCGAGTTATAAGTATCGACGTTACTGTAGGAATGAATGGAGAGTAATGCATTACTTTTCCGATTAAGGACACCGGTTGCCACCCAGCAGTGATGATGAAGGGCAGAGGAGGCTCGGGTGTTAGACTGCAGCACCGTGCGCAGTGACTGGCTGCATCCACTGGGGGAGGACCGAGCACCGCCTGCATGCGCTGCGGTACATGAACGACTTTCTCACCGAGGCTCTCCATCATCACACACACAATGGGAAGGATAGCGGAGTATAGGTAGGGCTACAGCGGCTGACAGACAGATGTGTGATGCCCACTCTCAACCATGGGGCCATTTCCCCTCGCCTGTGTGAAGGTAAACTTTTATCACCCTCGCATCTTTTCGCCGTGATCGTGTGGAGCTGTCTTTGATGCCATAACGCTGCTGGCACACCTGCTTCTTTTTATTTTTTCCCTCAATGATTATTGGTGGCAGCATGTCAGGAGCGATGCAGCAGGGCTAAAGTGGCAATAGATCCTGTTGAATTGAGACAAGACGTCGAGACGCAGCAAAGTGTCCTCAGAGTGCGTCAGACCACGGATGTATAGACTGGATGATGGTCGCTGGTTGGATGCGACGAGGGATTTGTGATATTACCCCCCCAAAATCAAGAGGGAATTTAGGCAAAAACGAAGAACTGCATCCTCACGTCTCCTCTCTCCTCCTCCTCCTCCTCCTCCTTCAGTGATCTGTTTGTAAAGGAGGCTGAGACGATTTGGTTTGGCCCCTTTTCCCATGTAAGTATGAATGCCAGAATGAAGGGAGGTTATTTTAGAGGGAATGATTTCGTGCGTAATGTCTGATGTGGACCTAAATTCCATAAATTGCATTCACTTCCGAAAGCCACACAGTATTAATAATGATAATGATAAACAAAAATAGTGATAACAACAGTAATTATAAGACGAATAATTATATGCCAATCAAGTTTTACCACCCTTATATTGCAAAAAATGCGTAGTATCCTGGACTATGCGGTCGCCAAAAAAACGGACATCTATTTTTATAATTTCCTCGACTGAACCAAATTGCTGTTTCCTCTTGTCTTTTTCTTGCAGCTCCAGAGAGCGACAAAGGAATAAAGTCATCCAGATTCACCGGAGCTCCATAATATAACAACAAAGATCCATTTTATATGTCATCATTTAAAATGGCAACCAGGAATGACCACGGAGGATCAAGAGATGCATTTGGGCGCAAACAGCGGTTGTGGAGAAATTAACCACCTGATGGGCACCGGACAAACCGAGGACAGACACTTTTGGTGTCGCTTGTTGACATAGTGATTTATAATGCTGAACAAATATAGGGCACTGCAAGTTTGACACAGAGCGTCTGCGTAAGAGGCAATGACACCGGCTCTTTACATACATATTTTGATTATGGTAATGATGTCATGAAATTGTGGAGGCCTGTGCCTAAAGAAGACTGGAGTATCAATATCTCCTGTCATGTAAGAAACGACTGGACTGCACCCAAACATGGACCTAAATGAGGTATGTTTGTGATTCAGACATTCTTACAACTGATTGGTTGATCCTGATTGGTCGATGCCTCATTTTCTCTCTCTGCGCACTTTGAGCTGCAACTTTTATTCTCTGGCCTGCATCCACATCGCCTTAAGGCCGTTTCTGTAGAGCTCACGGACCCAACTCACTGACTTAAAATGGAGTTTGCCATGGTGGGTGCGGACGGCGGGTGCAATAGTCACCTGCCTTACGGATATGCCCAAGCTCGTGCACGGGAGAGAGAGCGCGAGAGGGAGCGCCAGGCTGCCCAGTCGAGAGCGGCTGCTGCGGCGGCTGCTGCCGAAAGTGGGTCCGGTGTGGAGGTAGGAGGTGGTGGTGGCAGCGGCGTCGGGGGGACCACCTCCACCTCAAGCGCTCATCTCCCTAACAACCACCAGCATCAGTCTCGCGCCGCCTCCTCCACGAACGCCAACATCAGTAGCGGCGGTACCGCCTCGCGCCCCTCCTCCTCCTCCTCCTCCTCTCAGCCGCCACAGCACCAGCAGGAGCCCGAGCAGCAACAGAGAGTTCTCAGAGAGCGGAAAAGGCAGCGCGGCGTCGGACGGTGGAGACGCAGCCGGACGACTCTTGGCGGGGACCTGCGCCATTCGGAGCTGGCGCTGCTCGGATCTGAGGAGGACATGATGATAGAGGAGGAAGAGGCCGAGGGGGCCGAGGAAGAGGAGGAGGAGGAGTGGGGTGAACGGGGGAGCAAGAGGTCGAGTTTTCTGTATAACATGGATGATGAGGAGGAGACCGTCTCGATCACTGACCGGCGCCCTCAGTCCGGATACGAACATGCGTACAGCGAGTGCGGCTGCTGCGAAAGAGTTGTCATCAACGTGTCGGGTCTGAAGTTTGAAACTCAGCTCAAGACTCTCACTCAGTTCCCAGACACTCTCCTGGGAGACCCCGACAAGCGAATCAGGTACTTCGATCCGCTAAGAAACGAATATTTCTTCGATCGGAACCGACCGAGCTTTGACGCCATTCTTTACTACTACCAGTCAGGGGGGCGGTTGAAAAGGCCAGTCAACGTCCCGTTTGACATCTTCTCCGAGGAGGTGAAGTTTTATGAACTCGGGGAAGAGGCGATCCTCAAGTTTCGGGAGGACGAGGGTTTTGTGAAAGAGGAGGAAAAACCTCTACCAGAGGACGAGTTCAAGCGCCAAATTTGGCTGCTTTTTGAGTATCCGGAGAGCTCGAGTCCTGCCAGGGGGATAGCAGTCGTGTCCGTCCTGGTTATAGTTATTTCTATTGTCATTTTCTGCCTAGAGACGCTGCCGGAGTTCAGGGATGAAAAAGAGTATCTGCAGCCAAGACACAACTCCACTCAACCGGACCACGGATTTACTCCTTTCAACGACCCATTTTTCATCGTGGAGACGGTTTGCATCATCTGGTTTTCCTTTGAAATTATAGTTCGTTTCTTTGCGAGTCCCAGCAAAGCGGCTTTCTTTAAAAACATTATGAACTCAATAGATATTGTATCCATTTTGCCTTATTTCATAACTCTCGGCACGGACCTGGCGCAGCACCAAGGCAATGGGCAGCAAGCGATGAGCTTTGCCATCCTGAGAATAATCCGTCTTGTCAGGGTGTTTCGCATCTTCAAGCTGTCCAGACACTCCAAGGGGCTGCAGATCCTGGGTCATACCCTGCGCGCCAGCATGAGGGAGCTGGCCCTCCTCATTTTCTTCCTGGTCATAGGTGTCATACTGTTCTCTAGCGCGGTGTACTTTGCTGAGGCGGACGAGCCCACCTCTCAGTTTACGAGCATCCCAGACGCTTTCTGGTGGGCTGTGGTGACCATGACGACGGTGGGCTACGGTGACATGAAGCCCATCACTGTAGGTGGGAAGATAGTGGGCTCCCTCTGTGCGATTGCGGGCGTTTTAACCATCGCGCTCCCGGTGCCGGTAATAGTGTCCAATTTCAACTACTTTTACCACAGAGAGACCGATAACGAAGACCAGGCGCCGGTGGTGGAGAGCATGCCCCCAGGCTGCCCGTATTTCCCGGACTTTTTAAGGAAATTCAAGGGTTCACCCTCTGGCTCCTCGCTGGGTGACAAAGCGGAATATATGGAGATGGAGGAGGGGGTGACGGAGTCGCTTTGCGGGTTGGACAAGAGCCCGAGTAAAGGAAATGGCACAAACATAAGCAGAAAAAACAGTACAAACTCAAAATCCATTCAGACTGACGTGTGATTAAAAGTAGTTTCATATTTTCTTTTTTCTAAGGAATAACACGCCCTTATTAAGATACCCAAGAGCAGGTATTCCCACTAATACAGGTTGTACGAGCTTCTCGAACCCCCCCACCCCCACCACCGCACACACACACACACACACACACGCTCATCAATTGACAAGTTCAAATATTTCACTCTCTCCACGTCATCAAAATAGTTTCTAAAATAATCCTCTCCATGAGCATGTAGGAACAATTCTGACCAATATTTGGCTAATGGGTTGATTGAGTCATCAAACCTGTGCGGGCTTCCGAATCTGACAAAACTGAAATCAAAATTTGACACAAGACAGGCTATGCATTCGCACTTTATGAGTTTCATCTGTCAGCAACAGGAAGTGTAGGAGAGATCGTTTTGCTGTTATGCAATAAAGTTAAAATTTGTTTGCACTAACGTAGAATTTGCGCCGGGTTTGGGTGATTTTCTTTAATTTATTTTAGAGACAGAAACTGTAGGCAATAATTTCGTCATCCTGAGCTGACAACTTAGCCGAAGAGTGTCTGAGTAACTTCCTCATAGAGAGCGAGTTAAGGATATTAATAACCTCTTTCATACGCTGCCAAAAAATTGGACACCATTAAAGGAAAAGCCGAAGACAGATAAAGACTTTTGTTACTCTTCCAACACCTAATATTAACAAACATCTTATTGATAAGACATAGCATTTAGCAGTCATCAAACAAACCAGGGCTAGAGTTATTTCTATGACATCTGCATAAATATGCTTTTTCACAACTGGCCAAAAAAGCCTTGCGTTGTTGAGCCTCCATAAGAGCAAAGCACAGGAATCATTAGATAAAACTGGCTGGAGAAATGACTTGCCCTGCCAGATTTTGTATGGACAGGCTCTGGGCCTCGGCGACAACACTTTCCCCACCTCAAAATGACACTATCCCTTTACATGGATGCAGATGGAAAGCTATAGCAAAAATGACTCTATTGTGGAAACTCCTTGGAGGGGAGTCTATGAGCAACGTCCTCTCCTGTCCGCCGAACTTCGTGGACAAGATATGTTTTCCTCAAGACGACTATGATTATCTCCGAGCTCAGAGGATCTTCGGATGTGGATGTCTTCCAAGGTATGTGCAGTCTACAGTTCGTGTGTGACAGTGATTATTATCCAGTGAGGATGAAAACAACTCCCAGTGCCGTGAGTGTGAGCCAAAATGTTCCTGAAGACTTCAAGACATATCAGAAACATGATAAACACAACAAATGCACCACACACTACGTACCATGTTTAGATATACAGCAAAATCTCATCATGTCATTTTTTTTCAACACTTCTTCCTAAAACCAAAGAATGACGCATGATTACGCGTGCGTAATAGTGCGTAAAATACTGTAGATGGACGCTGGCCGAATATGGCGCACATTCCAGCCAATCATGTGTTCAGCTTATGTCCCTCCTCTGCAACTTTTTTGCTACTCTGATGTCTAATATACAACAATACTACCAACATACTCTCGTTCATAATAGCTGTATTTATCTCATGGAAGGTGACATCTGGATCAGCCTGCTCAGAACTTATGCCAAAAGTTACCACAAAGGATTATATGGCTACTATTAGTGTCTGAAAAGTTTGCAAAAGCCCTAAATGAGTTTAAGATTGAGGAAAAGATCTTAAAATGACTCTCAAAGCTTTGGTAAAGTCTTAACTGTATTCACATCTAAATATATATGATTTTAGTTTTCTTATTCTGTCTCTAGTAGTCTCAGAATCCACAGCAGGCGCAGCATGAGGAGATGGCGACATATGAAGCCCGAATATATACTTTCACTGCATTCATCAGCCTAAACCATGACTTGTCTGATTTTAAATGTCAGAATTTAAATTCTTTGCTCCCCTAAATCAAAACATGTGGTTCTCTAAGTTTATGAGCAACACTCAAACACATCTTCTTTAAAATGTGTTTTATTGTTTGTTACCTCAGTTGAATGTTTGAGCTTATGTTTGCAGAGTTTGGCACTACAGTCATCTGCTGAAGGGCAAAGTGAATCTGTGCTTACCTTAGAGGAAAGATAGTTCCTAGTTGTCAAATATGAAACTTACACAATAGTGATGTGGAAACTTTAAGCCTCCAGTGAACAAACACTGAGACATTCCTGTGAAAGAAGAGATAGCTTGTGTCCAGAAGTTAAACTTTTGAAAGTTAAAATATTTGCACATTCATACATTTTGGATCAATGAGGGAGGGGTAGATGTGATTTTTTTTTTTACATTAGTAATTGTAAGCAGACATCTTTTTATTTCAATTGTCAACTTTGTCTCACATGGTTTCAAGATAGAATGACAAAATAGACATTATTCAATAAATAAACAAATACAAGAATATAAATATTTCAGCATTTGATAGTAATTCTCAAAAATTCAGGGCCCTACAGACTCTGGGAGAAAACAATGAGAAAAACATATATTATTGTTATGTTATTGTTATATATTGTTACTTTACGGTACTAACAAAATTTAAAAAGCAGTAAAAGATACTGTATACTTTATTTACAAATAGGGCAACTTTTGTCACAATCAGTAGATATTTGCTTTCATTAAGTTGATCCATACACGCCGTCACTCACTCCATCACTGCCACTCAGCATTCCTCAGCACATAATCACTGCATCAGCATATAATAATTTGCTGCACTGTGTTTTTGTATCCTCAGAAGAACTACTCATACAAGATATTTTCAACACCTGCACCCACACATACACACACACACAAACACACACATATATATATATATATAGCCCAATCCTGGGACAGAGCCAGCTCCTCTTGATACCTCACATTTCACACTTACATAATGTGGCTTATGGCGAGAGGCGCAATCCCAAACATTTTTCAAGCAAAGTGTGTGGGTCAGTCATATTCTTAGGCCTGTAGCTGCTGAGCTGATGGTGAAAACAGCCTGTATCATCCTGAGCCATGCAACAGATCTGAATGGTTCTGACTGCTCATACCATCTCGTTGTCACGTGCTCAGTGAGTCTTTGTAGTGCAGATTTAGACCATATGGTCGGGCCATGTGACAAAGTGAGAGTTATTTATGGTTATTTCTCAAAAAGAACTCCATGCCTGTCAGAGGACATTAAGGAGAGGTGAAGAAAGGAAGAAAGTGAATGTGCAGTACACAATGTCAGACTAGGTTGTGTAATAATAGGAGGAACAGAGGAAAATTGAGTTGAGTTGATCAATAGAGAGCCAATCATTAGTGTTGCTCATCAGTTCATAATCTGAGTCTCTTATCTACTGAAGACACCAAACATTTGCCGGTTTTAACTTCTCCAGCGTAACATGAAGACTTCTGGGTCTTTTGGCCTGTTGGTCAAGTGAAATAGATATTTTGAAGATATCACTTTAAGTTATGAAGGCTGGTGATGGGCTGTTGTCAATATTTATGTTGCATATGGTCTAAACGATCGACCATTTGTTTAGAAGTGACATATTTACAGTAATAATAATTCACAGCTCTAACAGCTACAGTATTATACTCTCATGGATGGACCCCTCATTGATAAATGGTGTGTATAATTCTCCCTGTAGTACACAGTAGGCTACAGGCAGCAGTGAGCCACGAAATTTAAGGTTTGTTGTAGAATGAACTGCATTGGTCACACAAAGATCCCAGGGGCCCTAGAAGCCTCTGGTTTTCTGTATGGCAATTTAATTTACACATTTGTTTGGGAATAAACAAGCACAATAAAAAACTAATTTTTTTAAAACCAAAATAACACTTTTTAGCTTATCTTAATACACTGTCAACATACATTATTATTACATCTGCCATCGAGCGTTATAGGAGGTTATGTGATCAGTGTTGTTTGGTTTTTTGTTTGTTTGTGTGTGTGTTTGTAAGCAGGACAACTTGAAAAGTTTTGAATGGATTTAAATGAAATTTTGTAGAAAGGTGGATTTGACTTTGATGCTTATCCAGACGATAAATATGGATCCAGGATTTTTTTTTTTTTATGGTGACGCCATGACCCGCCCTGCTCTACCTCTGATTGGTTTGGTATGGATAATTTTTATTATTAAGAAGGATATGATGATGATGTTACTCACGTAGTCAGAGTTCTTTCAGCGAGGGGCTATGTGAGAAATGTAAGCGCCATGCCAAGCCAATTGTAGATTTGCTTGGCAGAGGTATTTATTTAATCCTGGAGTGCAGAACTTTTATCCCCCCCCCCTCTGGTGGTGAGAGTAATTACACAAACATTGCTGACATGCTAATGATGTAAGGCCAAAGGTGAGCTGAGCCCATCTTCTGAGGAATATTTTCTTCAAATCTTCCTCTAAAGGTTGATGTTCTTTCTTTTTCTTGGTTTTCTTGGTTGCTTGGTTATTCCTCCATAGCTGCTCCTAGTTGCTGTAGACTATTCCGTTACTACTGTTGGTTCCTACTTCAGCTCTGGCAAACTAATCATTGCTGGTTGATGGAGAATACATCACTACCAGTGGGCCAACACGGGAAAGTCATCATAGACTCCTGTTTTAAAAAAAACACAGTTTACGGGAAAATACAGAAATATTTTAGTGGTGGTGTTGGACTTAAACAGCATTGTGTGAAATCAAGTAAGGGCTTATGTGTAACAGATGTTCATTTATTGAATATGTAAAAGAACATCTCCAGCCTTAAAGAAGAACATTCTTGAAATAAATGATCTCTCTTAGAAAAGATATAGTACAAAGACACAGGACATGAGAGGATGAAAGGATATCATTAATATTTCAACTAATATCACAAGCTAACAGTCTCGGATCCCAAGTTAGAAGGGCTATATGATCAGAAGCTGGTAAACGGCTCAGCTACTAAAGGCAGAGCAGCTCCAGAGCTAAAATGTCAGACAGCCAGACATTTCTAAACCATGTTGATTAAATGCAACAGGGTAGTGTTCAGGCTTTCCATCGTGGTTATCACACTGGCATCCACTTTAACAAATGTTTCATGGAATTAGGCTGCTCACACCACACTGTCCACCTTTTATGTGACAGTCAACTTGTCTGGAACAACCAGTTCTGCATAATGGAAGCTAAATTGTGCTGACCACAATTGGTCATTGTCACAGTTGACCCTGCTGACAAATGGTTTATTTAGCCGCTCAGCAAATGACTCCTAACCGCAGCCAAGACACACACACATCTTCTACATCTGTTAATACCTGTTCAGGGTCACAGCGATCTAGAGTCCATCAGTATGCTGGCTGAGAGGCAGGGAACACTCTGGACAGGTTGCCAGATATTTGCAGAGCTAACATAATGACAGACACACATTTACAGTCATCTTCACTCCTTTGGGGGTATTTGTAGTTTCCAGTTCACCTGACCTTCATGTCTTTGGACAGAAGCATTCATGCAGTGCAGTTACAGATGATACTTTATGGCACATGACAACCTTACAGAGTACAACCCCTGTACAGCTAAAAAGTAATCAATGCAGTCAACAACCGTGTGATGTTTCCAACCTTCATGAAGGTTATAATAAATATTTGTTGAAACTGTGGTGAAGAAATTAATTTTGCCCAATTTATATCAACAGTAAATATTAGAAACTGTCACTGTAGCACAATACAATTAAACAGTGTCACAAACTACAGCTGGCAAAATGACCATAAAGCTGAATCAGTATTCCAAAACAGTTCAAGCAAAAAATGAGGGTAGTCAAGAAGAACTAATCTCATTTATTTTATATAGAAATCCCAGTTCCTCCAGTCCACATGTCGAAGTATCCTTGAGCAAGATACTGACCTCCAATTTGCCATAAGGGCTGCCCACTGCTCCTCAGGGATGGGTCAAATGCAGAGAGCAAATTTGGCTCCTCTACATTGTACTGTGTGTACTGTGTAACTGGATGTGACAAAAATAAAGCTGCTTCTTAATAATAACTTGCTCTTCTCTAAAGTGTAAGGCAATTTTTAGACGGCCACCTAAACAGTCATTCTAAACACATCTATGTTTTCATAAGCAGTGCATTGCCCCTTCTAAACATGCCTCTTCAGAATGGGCTGGGTACTTGGTCTGTGGTATTGCTGGTTGCAGCTTCCTTATGAAAAAGTAATGGAGATTCTTCACATTAGACTACTAGGTAGACTACTATCAGAGGCACCTTCTGTGTATTAAAAAAGTAAACCGGACTTATGGTGCTGTATGTGGTCTTTTTGCTGTCTTGACAAAGTGCTCTGGTGTTTTCACTCCAAGTGCTCATGCAGACCAGTTGCACTGCTCTGATAGGACATGTCCAGTTTGCAGAGCTCATAGAGCACCATGTCATTTCAGTCGGTGAATCGTTCAGGGTGAGGATTTTAGCTGCAGCTTGTTCTCTGGATGAATCATGCTGTAACCCATGGATGTGCGGTTTTTGACCATGGGCAGCCATCTTGGTGAGGCGTCGTTATCGTGATCGCCGACTTCACTTATGTCGATAAGTCCCAGGCCCGCTTTTGCACAGAGTGCTGTTCACCTGTCCACTCTAAATTTATTAATATTGACTATGTCACATGTCCGAATTGCACCAAATTTGCACACTGCACTTCCTTGGGTCCCCAGGAACTCACATGGCAAGTTTGAGGTAAATCAGATGCACAGATCTCAAGATAGGCAAATTATATTCATACATACATACATGCATACAGACAGAGATTCCTCACATATTTAGATGTGTTCATGTGCTCACACTAGAACATAGTATTAGAAGTGATGGAAAGTATTTTTATATTTTTTATTATGTTATATATTTTTATTTTTATGTAAAGGTGAAGACTGAAATGTAGTGGTAGGTTGTTATGTAACAATAGGGCATCATGGGCAGACTCAGAGTTTTATATTTAACTTCTTAATGCAATTTTTAAATGTGTAAAGTCATACTACACCAAGAGAAGGTTTTTATCCCCCTACATAAAAATAATATATCAGTACATCCATCTGTTCTTGTCTGGACCATATCTCACAAACCATACTTCACCAAACCTTATACAAATATTAACTATAATAAGTAGTAGTGCCTTTTGATATTTTCAATTTTCTACAAATTTCATTATTTGTTGTTTCCACGGAAACGTGACTTTTAAAGTGACTGAAGGGTGGTCATCTTGTCTGGAGCATATCTGTCAAACTATAGTTCTAGCTGTACAAAACTTAACACATACATAAGCAGTTCTGCTTTTTAATATTGAGATTTTTCAAAAACCTTCCCAGGTGATTTTAAAGTGACTCTGAAGGTTGGTCATCTTCTCCATAGAATATAAAACTATATTCACTAGTCTGGCTCACCAAAGGAATAGAGGATATGTCATACTGATGCATTTGTTGTACAATCTTTTGCAGGGGTTGGGGGACATATGTCATCTTCAGACTCTTGTTTTTAGTCTGAAACCTTTGTTGCTTACATGTTAAGCCTGTTGCCAAATCGTCAAATGTGGCAGCTTAGTCAGTGGCCCTACTCTTGAAAGTGTAACATTTAGGTACCCTTCTACCCCCTCTGAGGCGTAGCAGAATAAAGAGAAAGAAGAGTCCATGACAGAAGAAGGTTACAGTGGTTGGCTGGGTCAGACAGAGGAGTTTAATTCAGGAAGTCTGCGTTTGACTTCTCTGTGAAACCAAAAGTCAAAGCTGATGTGTTTATGAGTTACGTAATTATCACAGTTATTTTAGCCGTGACAGTGAAGCCTTGCAAATGCAAAACTGACGCTAGAACGCTAGAGGGGTAAATAAAGCTGTGCCTCATGGTTCGAAGCTTCGGGACACTGACCAATCTGCCGTATTTGAGGAGTTGGGAGTGAAAACATGTTGCAGTGTCTGCTAGCTCGCTGGTCCATTACCAATTTTCTTGCCTTGTCACCAGCTCTTGTTGATCACTGGATCAGTGTGAAACCCCTGGAAGGAATGTACAGTAACTTGCACGCTTGTGCGCTTGTGTGTGTCTCTTTGTTCGTACTGCATCCACATATCAAAAATTGTTCCACAGTGGTCAAAATGTCTGCAGGATACCACCACTCTCCACGGCAACCACTATTAAGTTGCCTCGCAAACCCACTACGTCTGCTATGAATGAGTATTGCAACTTAATCCGGTCATGCAGGAGGCTGAACAACAGCTCATTACTCATTTCTGACATATTTTCCATGTTTTCTTCCACATGACTCCATGAGTGACACTCACAATGGTGATATTAACTGTTTTTGCCACTCAAAGGAGAGTGGTAACCACAGTGTCAAATAATATCAAGTGCTGTCCTTTAATACTCAATAGTACTGTGAAAGGTTTTCCTTTCTCTGCCAGTTTTTCCACTGATCCAGCCAGCAATGTTCTGATAAATGTAATGCAAAATCATTAATCAAGCAAAATTAGACAGACTGGAACAACTTAATAATGTTTAACTTGTTTGTGAAAAATAATATGTATGTATTTCTTTAAGAAGACTGATTATATTAAATAATCTACTCACAGATGTGCTGCCAGGCCTCAGTGATAAAAATCCTTTTATTGGAAGTAAACTAAAGCAACAAAAAAAACAAAAAAACAACAACAACAAAAAACAGGGTGGACTTTCATGAGGGTGGGATTTCTCCCACGACTTGCCACTATATTAATCAGGCCTGATAAAGGGCTGTCAGTAAACTGTGGCGATAACACACACTACAGATGATCCCAGCTGTTGTCACCATGTATTTACAATAATTGAAGCTAACTCGAATTAAGTTCCTGTGAAATCATCAGAATCAGAAATCAGAAAAGTTTTTATCAAGTATGTGTGCACATACAAGGTGTTCAGGTGCTCACACAAACGTTAACATAAAGCTGAAGTGTAGATATAAAGTACAAATTGAGGTAGGAAACATCTTCAGTATACAAGAAACATGCACTATACAGAACAGTGCAAATGTTTTCTTTATAATAAAGCAATGTGCAGTTGTGTGAGGATGTGCATGGAGCATGTGCAAAACATCATTAACAGATAGCTCAAATAGGGCAGGATTGAATCATCAATTTCATCTTAAGAAGGTTGGTGACTGATTATTGATGAGTCAGGCGGTGACCAGTGAGTTAAAGAAAACAGGCTTTTAACCAGGTGAGAAAGCTTGACCAGCATTTTTTGGTAAGGGTACAGTAATGTCAGACTGGTAACCAGTCACTAAACCCCTCCCCTTGAGCAAATATTATCCAATCATAGCTTAGTAACAATTTTCAAGGTAATTTTCAGGCCTGTCAAGACTTGGATTTTAAGAGTGTCTAAAGCCTGTCCAAAACCGAAACCAGCATTCTATAAATCAGTTAAAAATGTCTGTTTGTATGTTTTAACATAAGTTGCATTCGTTTGCTTGCCTCACTCACATTAGTAATGTAGCCAAACATATTTCCAGAACCCATCATTAACTGAGTATATTACAGACTACATAAAACAACTTGATCAAGAGTAACACAACAGCTCTGTAGTACTCTGTACTCTGCCATTAAACTGTATAACACATCCTTGTCACAGTCATAACCCATCAACCATCATCACTCAACATTTTTGCTCGTGCACCACATTATAGCTTTTGTATATTTTTCTGCTTCCTGTTTATAATTACATAGAGCTAGTATAGCTATTTATAGCAACACTGGGTCACTTTAACCTACTCACAAAATTTTTACTGCCCGACTTTTGTACTTTTGCTATGTTATCTCATCTCATCTCATCTTATTCTCATCTCATTTTATCTCATCTTATTCTCATCTCATCTTATCTCATCTTATTCTCATCTCATTTGATCTCATCTTATTCTCATCTTATTCTCATCTCATCTTATTCTCATCTTATTCTCATCTCATCTTATCTCATCTTATTCTCATCTCATCTTATCTCATCTTATTCTCATCTCATCTCATTTGGTCTTATATCTAGGCAGTTAAACCCTAAACCCCTTTCTCCTGTAACATGTAAAAGTGAAACAACATATTTGAAAATACGAACACTAGGACTAGGACTGCTGTATGACAAGAAAAATGTTTTCTGTCTTCAGCTGGTTACCAGTCAATTTGACAACTTGCCCTCTCACTGACCAATTAACTGCTCCATTGTAACACCTTACTTGGTCCAGGCCATCATGTGAAAAAAAAGAACTGCTTGTAACCACGTATTTTCCACGTTAAAATATTTTTACAGCTCAGTCTAACGACAGCAGTTAATGAGGCTCTCTTGGGATTACAGCCCCAGTGTAAGTTTAAACCAGCCCCACCGTTTCCACGTAGCACTTACATAAGGTCTCTATTCAACGATAGCAACCTGATTCTTTGCACCCTCCCCTGTATCCCCTCTTTCCAACTGGCTGCATTAATCTCACTGTATCACAGGCTTTATTATGTTACTTCATTCTAGACGCGTAGATTGCATTGCTAATTACACGAGCCTTTGTGCTGGATTTCTCCACCCACAGTGAAATCACCTGCTTTTGCATTCATATGGTATTGCCTTACTTTTATTAAAAAAAAAAAACTCAACAGCTGCTCCATGTTATGAATTTAAAAGAGATGCTGATTTTGCTTGATGGGTTTTGAAATCATGTAAAATAAATAAAATACAAAATCAATATCGACAATATAATAAAGAATACTGCTTTCTCCGTTTAATTGCATTGTATACAAAGGTAGGGCTATAAGTGGTCCAAATGTTGATTAAGTTTGCTGTCACACACAGACAATCTGGGGCACCAGAGGATTACAGATTTGTTATGGCATTGGGAAAGGTAAGCATTTCAAAGATTTGTCCTATCAAGTTTAGACCCTTCATTTTCCAGAGTGCTACCTAAAACCCCACAGCGCTGCAGCTTTCTATGAACAAGGCTGAGATTTGATTAAATGGAGCAGCTGCTCAACCATAAAAAAGTTTTCTCTGCCGCTCCTGGTGAAGATGAGCTGGTGAGCAGAGGATTGCCGTCCCTCTGGTCCTGCAAACTTTTGAGGAGCCGCAGATGCTGCTGATCACGCTGTGGAAATCAAGGAACACACTCGCGTCAGTATGTGTCTGGAAAATCACCGGAGACTTGATAGCCATTCATGCATTTGGGAGTTGTCTATTATCTAATCTAAGGATTTAACTCTAAAGACTTAACTCTACAACTTTTTTGAGATTCTGGGTTGAGTTCGAATGTTCTGAGTGTAAGTATGTTCTGGACAAGGATAAGCTTTTGTTATTTAATTGTGGTCTGAGTGCTTCAAGATGTATGGTGTAATTAATTGTACATTTTTATTTACTTTTACCCAAACCTTACCTATATCTGACTTATAGAGCCAGGAGGAGAATTTCCTCTCCCACAGCCAAGATGGGTCAAAGCCTGTCTTCCTGTGCTTGTCAGTGGGTTTAACTGTGTCAGTGCTCGGGGCAGGGTACTGGTACCAGATTCAGGTTGGGTAGCGGCAGGTTGGCTGGAGGCAGGTGGTGTAGTGGCATGTTTGATATTTTGGCCTGGTTTGCACTTTGGGGTTGACCTTTGTCGACGCATCTTTGGTTTTGGGGAAGTTTTTATTGCATGTAACGTATCGACTTCATCCTCAACTCGGGTTACTGTCACTCAACCTGTCTCCTCTACTTTGTTCTGTGTGTCTGTGTGTGAAGCTGGATAAGCCACGCCGTCAGTCGGAACACCAGACCAGAGCAGAGGAGAGTCGAGTCATTGATCAGAACAGTGAAAAACATAAAAGATGCTAATGCTCTGCTGAAATGAAACGAGTACACATATAAATTACTTAAATTTGCAGGTATGCATTATGCATTATGTCACCACGAAATGTTAAATTATCAAAAGAAAGTTTGTTAAACAGAAGTTATCTAAATTGTCTTAAGGTGTCTTTTGGTCCAGTTCATTAAATTCGACCCATTGAAAGAATTGTTGACCTTAGACATTGCAGCAAGCAGCTGGGTTTGACGATATTGAACAAATATGAAAAAACAAAGAGGCCCAGAACAAAAAGCAAAGTTTAATTAGTTTTAGATGCTTTGACTGTGATACAAACAGACTTTTGTCCAAGTCTGCAAAAAAAAAAAAACGTGGTTTCATTGTCGACCAAAATTCTAAATAACCATAAGCACTACACAAGGTCATACTTAGCTGCTCATCAGGATTATTTCATGTATATATATATATACAGTATATATATATAGTGTTAAAATGCACGACATGAAAGGAACTAATGGGTTTAGGCATGAAATTGTACACAAACAAACTCATTTTGTTTAGAAAGATGCAGTCATATCCTGTTCCTGCTTATGTAATGTTGCATAAGGCCCATTAGAGTCGTATCAGTTTGTGTTATCAAAGCTGAAATAACTGTAGTGTACAACTTTATGTGTATGAGTTACAATGGTGAGTTATTTTTATTTCAACATTTGAAAAGAAAATGTTATTTTTCTTTTCTAAATCCTCAACAGTTAACAGCATGTCTCTATTTACCTAAAGGTTTGATACATTATTGACTTTATTTGATTTTAGTCATTGTCGTCATAATCTCTCTTTGGATCAGTGGTGGTCACAATAGCAATTAAATGCAGAGAGTGTGCTGTTAAAATACCTGAAGCTATTATTATGTATTAGAGAACAGAGAAATTCTCCTTTTCCTAAGCACCAAGGACGCCTGTAGGACAAACCAGACCCGATTACATTGTTTTACACTAATATACTGTCATTGTCTACATATGTGCACATACATGAAATTCAACTGTAACCCTGACAACCACAGCCAGCCTAGTCTATGTTACTCCCAACAATCCCTCTATATCCTCCATCATTTTCTGCAAACCTTGTTTTTTTTTCTTTCTTCTAATCATTCCTGGTCTTTCAGATTTAAGAAGCTTGACAAAATGTTTTAATGATTGCCATCGTCCACATTTTGATAGCACTGTCAGAAAGCAGCATATCACCATTATCTAACAGACACTGCATGAATATCATATATAACTCACTTGGGGTGCTGTTTAACAGGAACATTTTGGTTTGATTTCAGATCAAATCAGAGAATTATTCAGTGTAATGTACAACTGAATACTCTTATACAAATGTTTGTTCCACTAGTTCTTGACAAACATTAATGTTAAATGCTGATAGGTAGTAGCTGGTTATATAAGTGCCACGTATGCAGTCAACATCTATTACAGTCAGACCGCTTCAAGTTTCACCCCATGGTCAGTCTAGGCTGGTGCGGACATGGAAAACACAAATCCTCGCTGAGGCTGGATCAGGGAGCGTCTCCTCCAGTATCGATCTCCGTTATGTAAACTTGAGTCCGGCTCAACATTAAAGCTACCTCGGCTTTTGTCCTGCCTGAGCAGAGATTGTACGTGTTGGAAAATGGCTGCCATGACCAGACCTCTACAGACCTCGTCTCCCACTCATCCTCTCTGCTCTCCTGCTTTGGAGTGACTAGATGCTTTTATGTGGAGTGACTAATGCTAGCTCCAAAGGGCCTGGGGTGTATCTCACTGTGTGTATGTGTGCATGTGTGTGTGTGTGCACGCGAATGCTGTATGCAACCAATCAGCACGCTATGGCGAGGCTCACTTCCATGAATATGAGTCAGTTTCATGGTCTGCAAAGATTGAGATCCCCCCCACATACACACACAGTTCATCTCCATCCATGCAAATGGTTTGATTTGTATTTGTGAAGAGCTACTGTATACCATGACACTGTAAAGCCAATTCACATGCATGTAAGAAAGCAAGGATGGCAGTGCAAGACTGATGACTGTAGTCACAAACAGTGACTTTCATTGTTTCATTTCATTGTTTGCCTTTTTTTGAGCGAGTCGGTAAATAATGTTGTTTGTATGTCCAGTTCAAAAGGAATAGAATAGAATAAATCAAAACATACCTCAATGTTAAAAACTGAACTTCATATTTTTACCTCTGCAAAGGAGGTCATGTTTTCAGGTCAGTATGGATTACAGATTACAGGATTACAGAAACTGGCAGGTTGTTATATGAAGCATTCTATTATACTAACATCAAGGTATCTCAAAATCTCTTGTTTATGTGTCTGATACAGATTGAAAGTTCACTTTGGCCGCCACGTTAGGTCAGATAACTTCTCCCTGCGAGACCTGCGTGATTCCCCAAATGTATCCGTCTGTGGCACATCGCAGCCTCCCCCACTTCCCTGTTTGATTACAGTCCTACACACAACACACATCCTCCCACTGGCTTCCACACTTTCTGTTTTCCTTTTGATTTCATTTACAGCAGTAGGTTGGTTTTCATTTATTTATGCCCTCTTACCTCTCATTCCGATAATGTGTTGTTGCGCCTCTCTGCTCCTTGTCTCTCCCTGCTGATCCGGTCCTCTAATTAGATTGATGGCCTCCTCTGAGGTCAGAAATGTGGCTAATTTTTATTTTGTATATGTAAAATAAACACCTCTGGATTAAGTCTAGTTGGCATTGCATTAGCCTGTTTAACCAGGCTTCTGTAACCTGTCATTTTTAAATGTGTTTCCAGCTAGTTTTAGGTGACACTTAAAATAGTATGATTAAGTTATAAAAAAAAGTAGCATAAACAATTATCTTCAGATGCTTAAATCATAAATAACTTAACTTTCATTTTGTTTATTTGGTTAATCTTTCATGAATTTGACATCTGGTATTGATAAGGCAGGATGCCAATGCAGAACTGCCAGGCCTCTTCTGAAGAGTAATGTTTTTATATATTTAGTAGTTGATTTTGTAAATTGGATGTGGAAATAATTCTGCCAGTGGGCAGGTGTTACCAGTTTTGACTTTGCTCATACCTCTGAGGCTGAAAAACATCTTTTATGTTCATGCGACTTTGCAGTTTGATTTTCCTTGGGCCAGGTCCACGCTTCTATTTTGGAAGGCTTACAGTGACGTCTGTTGGACTATGCAGAGAAACCACAACGTCCTCTTTTAGGATTTTTGTTTTACTCCTCAGGTCACTGACAGTAAATCCTTTCACCCTTCAGCAAACTCTTGGTTTTATGCAGTCATGGTTTTCATGACTCTGCAGTTGGCATATTTAAATTACCACAGCACTGATGGAATATTCCATTTAATTTTTACTGTTAACTAATGGCTGATTTTTCCTGCAGCCACAGTCTATCTGTGTGGGCCATACATCTGCTGCACACACTCAAAATGAAGCATCAACATAAAACTGGCTGGAAAAGACCAAAAAGTGGATTGTTTGGCTTAAATGTTTTATAGCTGACATAGTAATCACACAGAATATTAAAGGTTAAGATTTTATTTCATTCATCCTTGTTTTTATTTCATCTCAGGACAGCCTGAATATTATCCCCTTTAACTGTACAAGGTGTGAGGCACCTTCTTAAAGCCTTTTAAACTGTGACAATTAAATAAATTTGTCATCAGTGTAGATAATATCATGCTTTCAATTTATTCTCTTCTTTACTGTTGCTGTTGATGAATAATCTTAAATGTTTTACCTGGCTGTATTTATGATTGGGTGAATGCATGAATTAAATAAAGTTAAGACACAAACAAACAAACAACCATACAAAGAAAGAAAGAATGAATGAAACAACCAAAAAAATATACAAAGACAGAAAGAAAGAAAGAAAAAAAAAGAAAGAGGGAAGTGGCGAATGAAAGAAGGAAGGTTAAAATGAATGAATAGACAAGATTAAGAATGAATGAGTGAATGAATAAATGAGACGGTCAAAGACTGAATGATTCAAACAGTGATGAGTGAGTTAAACAATGAGGAAAGCGTCAGTCAAAGACCTGAAATCATTTCAGATAAACAAATGAATTCAACAACAATCCAAACAGAAAACTCTTCTTTTCACTGAGGACAAATGAATACTTGAATCACTCCCTCTATAGCATATAATACTGCACATATGAATATATATGAACCATTTTATTACTGGGTCATCTTTAGCCTATAGTCAGAACCTAATTCTTCCTCCCAAACTGAAATCTTTCTAGACACGTTGAGTTGTATTTTCCCCTCTGGAGCAGTGTGTCAGTGTGCGGGGAAAAACACATTATTAGTAATCTCAGTGTTTGCCTCTCTGAGTTTCCTGTGAGCTAATTGGAGCAGTCCCATGTGTCCCAGCTGAAAAAAAATGAATGTTTGTGGTTAAAAATAGGTGCAGCATTTCCTGCTGTGCCAGGGACTGGATTTGCTTCCAAACGTCACCATGTTGCCTCTGCTTGTTAATTCTAGTGATGGTGCTACCTCTAGTGCAATCATGTACAAATGCAACAAAATGCATTATGCACTGTATTTATATTAAAAAGGGTAGGTAATTACATCCCCATGCTGTTACACTAGACCTGATTCAATATTTGTAACCTTAAAAAAATGACTATGAATAATAAAACGGACTTCACACACCATTTTAATAGTATATCACCAACTAATGCTCCTGCCACATTATATGATGAGTTACCAGATATATGTATCATAATTTTTATGGGAAATAACGAAGTACAGATTGTTTCAAAGTTGATAATTGTATTTCTTTTTTAAAGTAAAGCATGATAATATTTGCATAAGTGTGATGTGTATTCTGGTGCATAGAAAGTGGTACATTTACTGTGACTGGAGGTAGAGTACTCTACATACGGCTGAGAAATTTGTTCATTCAAAATGCTCTAAGTGGATGTGAACCACTGATGTTACACTTTCCACTGCACACTAGTTGATTTTGGTTCCCTTTGCCTTTCCTACTACACCCCATTAGAAAGTTGCCAGATCCAAATTATGCAAATTCTGACAAAAAGCTCAGTTAAGCTTAACAGATATGTTGTATGCTCCTTAATAACATTTCATCTTCCCAGAACGAGTCATTGTCTGAATTTGCAGCTGTATTCTTGACCGAGTTTAAGGAAAACAATGTATTTCTTTTTTATTTCAGTTATCTGAGGATCACAGTCTTCCCAACCACACCTTTTTTCTTGCAGTGGTACATTTAGCCTAGATCTGGCAGCTAAAGTCTGGAGCTGATGCATTTTCCATGGTATAAGCAGCAAAATCATCCATAAACCCAGAATGCTTTTCTGTAAGTTTGCTTGATAGAGCTAGAGTGACTGAGGAGAGGGAGCAGTGTTAGTGAGAACCAAGAAATTAATCAGTGAAATAAAACTTTATTTTCTGATTGTTTCACATCGGTTATGTTCTAAAGCAGAAATAAACAAACCCATACCTCCGCACAGCCCTGTCGAAGCGCACACTTCATCCTGTTGGCCTCTCTGTTTTGTGTGTACAGTATATAGCTCAGCCCTGCCCTCAGGCAAACAAGACACAGGATGCTATGCTTTTGACCGGGGCATTTCAACTGAAACCAGGACTATGTTAACAAAATGAAGGGGCAATGTTGGCCATTGTATTGGCACGTGCACCGGTGAGATGATGATCCAGGAAGTCTAGTATGAGTAATAAATATCAGATGCCAAAAAACTAACAGTATAAATTATAAACAGTATAATTCATAAATTCTAAATACAATAAGGAAAGATTTTTCCAGCTCTGCTTTACTGGATGACATCACATCACATTAAACCTGGTCCAGTTCTTTTCATCGGAATCTGATGTGCAATCTGTGCCTTAACCGGTTTACTTGAAATGTATTTCTTTTGTTGCTCACAGTAATTCGATTGAGGTGGCGATCTGGATAATTAATGATATTTATTATTATGCTAACATAAAGAAAACCTCATTTTTAATCCATGTGCAGGTTTAGGAACCTCAGATGAATTTGACAGTCATGATGTCTTCAGATGGGACTGCAAGTCTTTGTATTTCAATCAGGAGAATTGAATAATATTTAAATAAAATTTTAATAAAATTTCGAAGTGAATAATAATGTTTATTACATCAAATGATATGTGATAATTAGTATGTTTGAAAGTCTTTGGTGTCAGAAAGTGTTTGGCGATAGGCTCTTCAGGGAGATTGAGATGGAAGGGAGTCTGTCCTGAGCAGCAGCAAGATATATATCCCCCCTTGGAGTCCAGACACTGGTGGTGGTGGCTGATGACCCTGTAGAAGCTGATGAATGATGAAGTTGGTGAATCTTTGAAGACTGGGTGGTGATGGGGAGGTTGGAGGGTGCACAAAATGGCAGCATGAAAGAACTAGAGAAACAGAGAGTCATGTTTAAAAATAGTAGCTAGATGATCGGCTGACAATGAAGGTGTGACGTATTGCTATTGGATAGATGTGACCAGCTGATAACAATTGACAGCCCAGACCGTGATGCAGGAAAATAAGATTGAGCATGTGTAGATGGGTGAATAACAGAGCAGCATGAGAAATAAAGTATTGCCCAAGTGTGCAAAGGTTTATTCTTCCTGACTGAGTTAACGCCACAGCTTCATAAAATTGTTCAGTGTTGGCGGAAGTTTGCAGTTTTTCTTTCTCTCTTCTCTTTTTGGTCTATTGTTGTCAAACCGCTCTCCCTGCTCGCAGCAGGCTCTCCCCACCTGTCACATTTGATCAAGTGGCTGCCTGTAATGTTGTTCCTTGGTTGCATTCCCATGCATTATGTTGAAAAAACTCTCCCAGAGGATGAGGTGGAGGGCAACATAAGTCATAAGACAGAAACCCATGTTTGGGGAAAATGTAATCATTGTTATAGCAACAAGGACTGGAATCTCTGATAGTGGCTATTTGTCTGTGGAACACTATCCTCAACAGTATGCGTTTCCTTGTGTGACCATCTGTTTGAGTTTGGTAAGTGTGAGTGTAAATAAAACATGTGTGAACATTTGTAATTCTGCACTTTTTTCCATGTGTCATCCTCAGTTTGGAAAATGTGTGTTTTGGACAGCAGAGGTTTGCCAAACAGAAGGACCTGAAGAAAAAAAAAGTCCTGATTTTCTTATGTGAGTCAACCTTCTGAACCTTTAGGAGTAAAATTCAACTTCTGCAAAGCAAAAGGGAACCTCATGATATCAGTAACAGTTCAGGGACTTGGCTGTCATGCTACATGATGTTTTTAAGTGGCTTTGTGTAACAGCTGTGGAGCAGGGTTTAATCCAGAGTATGGCCCTGAATTATGCATTATATTGTGAATATTGCACCATGTCTATTTAAATGCAGTGCTTACCTTGTCTCGTCAGTGTACACTGTTTCTGCTGCTCAGATGCCACATGAAGAAGGAGAAAATAACAGCAATATATATTTATATAATATACAATATATGCAGATTTTCTCTGTGCCTCCATAGTGAGTTTTTCCTGTATGTTTAATTAATGTAGTATTTATTCTCATAGCTTCAAGCTCATTTCATGTGGATTGTTTAGGGCATATTTTGTAGACTTTTAGGTTGCCCAGATTCTGTCAGTTTTATTTCTTCACTCATCATTTCATACTTCCAAGTCCGTGTCCTCGTGCATTTGATTTTAATGATTAATATGATGAGTGATGGCTTATTGTTTGCTATTGGATATGATACAAATATGCTACAGCTTCGTTTGGTTTGGTTACAAAGTGTTGAGTTGCTTCAGCTTCAGGCCATCTGAAACATATCAACATCATTAAATAATAATACAATAAATGAAATAGGCGTACTGTCTACTTCAATTCCACATATTGAGGTTTGAGTGAGTCAAGGAGAAACCAACTGGTTCAGCCATGCAATAAATACAGAATTATCTTCTATTCCAAATGTGTGAATAAAAACATTTCACTGTTTTCACTATTTACATCTACTGCTTGGTCACATGACCAAGGAGCCGCACATGAGTGGATACGCTCTAATTATAACATTTCCTGCTTTCTGGCTTTTATCTCTGGATTTAGAGGCTTCTCAAAACCACGTTAAAGTGTAACATACACACACACACACACAGAGACACACACACACACACCATTCGACATATGCAATTAAACACATACGCTGGACTTGCCTGACACCAAATTTCAGACCAAGTGTGCAAACACTAATAGTATGCAGGAGGTAGTGTGCAGAATGAAGAGCAATAGAGTTACAGAGCAGCTGTAGGGATCTAAATGAGATGTTAGAGCCTACAGCAGAATCAAAATGCTAATTATCTCAGCAGGTATCCTCATCCTCTCTGATATTTTCTGTCATGAGTTTTTACTCAAGTCCCAGTAGGCTTGGAATTCAGATGCCAACAAAGTGAACGAACACATTAGCTACCACTATAACTACTGCCTTCTATCAATGTGGCTGGACACCAGTTGTGTAGCTTCAATTTGGTTTAACGTTGGAAAAGCAGTTGAAAATAAGCACTGCTATGACTTTTGCAGACACGACTGCTGTGTCTGTTGGAAACAATAGTGTTGTGTTGTGTTGTGTTAATGATGAGTCAATGTGACAAATTTGCTACATTTCTGGAGTGTTGACATGTATTGACACTGGAAAAAATACCCTTTTTTTTAAAGAACAGAATGAAGAGGTAACATTGATTAGATGCAAGTGACTGCACTTATTTTTAAGAATATTGAGAGAGTTTTAGACGCTAAGGAAAGGGCCCTTTACTCAATAAATTTAACTTAAAATTGCTTCATAGGTCATAATCAAGCAAATACCTTATTATATTGGACATGCCATATTTTGGAATTTCATAATCATAAAGAAGAAAAGACTGAAATATGGAAACATGTTAGCACCAGTCAGACTTCAAGTCCCTGTGGGTCTCCCTTTCCTGTAAACTTTAAAATCACTGATTTATTATTCTATAAAGAATTGACATTTGAGGCCAGAATGAGGCTTAATGGCAGTCCAGGAAACCGGCCTCTAATCAATCCAGTAATCATGCTTGTCTTTACACTGCTGTTAACCTCCAGTGTCTAATTAAGCCATGTTGGAGCAAACAGAAAAAGGCCTTCTTCAGTCGTCGTCATCAGCTGTCTGCAGAGGCAGTCTTCTCCTCCTGCCTGTTAATGAAGTCCAAATGTTTGACTCAGCTTCCTTAACCAGACGCCAATCTATGGCAAGAGAAAATGACCACGTTCGCCCGGCATACCATAACCAAAAGTTGCAAATAGAAGGCAAAATGCCTGAAGCTCTAGCACAGAAACATTACGAATAAAACTATTTCTGCATATTAGATAGTCTTCAGGAACTTTTGATCTCCTCATCCCTCTCTTCCACACCTGGCTCAAAAGTGTGAAGTATTCCTCTTTAGTATACCAAAAGTGAGAACTTTGGATGCAAAGTTTGCGCATTTAGAAAAAGAAGCAGCTTTATTTTGTCACATGGAATTATACAGTACACACAATGCAATGTTGCGAAATTGGTTGTCTGCATTTGACCCAACCCTGAGGAGCAGTAGGCAGCACTTTTGCACCCGGGGAGATAATGAAAAATGCTGCTAATCAAATGTCATTCATCGATTATTAATGAGATACAAAATACCTGTCTATTGCTCAGTTTAAGTTTAATTTAAAGAGTTGTGGCAGCACATTAGTAATCCCTTTCCCATCCATCATGTTTATAGACATCCTGTCCTTTTGAACCATTTAGCAGTCTATTGAGTTTCTGCCTCTGCTTGCACATCACTACAGCCTCTCCTGTCTATGTGATAGTTAAATAAGAATGGTGATCTACCTTCATGTTGTACTGCAACCCTTGGGTAATGACTTTCTAGATGGTACAGCACTGTATTGGAGCTGGATTTTAAGACGGTGCCGCAATATTAACACTTACACAGTAATATTCTCATGCTGAACTACATTTTACCCACTGACCCGTCTTGCACCAGTAGTTTGTCTATACTGCAAAGGTGAAGTACGTCCTCTTGTGGCATGCAAAACCTAGATTGCATGTCAATACATTTTTAATTGGTTAAATTCTTGACAGCAGTTCATCAATTAGTGATTAATCAATGACATCCCTAGTGAGAACAGAGGAGCGGGCTGCTGTGAAACCATACACCAAGTTGATGCTGTTGTTCTTTTCCAAAATGAAATCCAGCACATTCAAATATTTAGAAAAATCATTCAAGTGGTTGCTGAGGGGATTGAAGTAAATGCACTTGTTATGGGTCCCAGGTGTGGTTCCCGTGTGACAGATTATGCTGTAAATTGTTTAAAAAGGTAGAGAGTGAACACGATGAACGCTCCATTTCAGCAGTAATGTGCTTTATTTAACATGTACGTCACACCATCGTCTTCCATGGTTGAATTTAAGTCTTGAGATACTCCCAGCTTTCCTTCTGTGATGGATGTTTCTACTCATGAAACATAAAACGTCTACTCTCAATAGAGTCAAATGCAGGTTGATATTAATCAAACAAATCAGATTAGCACTTCAAAATACATAACACATTGTTCACATCTTGTAACCATTTGACTTACTGTACCATGTGCTTTTCCCTTTTTAACTCATTTGCATATGTATGAACTCTAAACAGACGTCACTCAATTATACAATTGCAAAAACATCCACTATAGGATGAGACACTGGAAGATATGGGTACATTAATGTGTTCTGAACTGAATAAAAAGTACAGCAACAGCAAACCAAAAACTGTTAACTTAATGCAATTTCAAGAACTAAACACATGGCAGGACAGACTTAACTTTAACTGATTGATTGCATCATACAAACACATATACTGAGAAGTAGAAACACATTTTCTTTTTGATGTCATGTCATCTTGTTCATATTAAATATCAAAGGCAAAGGTTCACACATCTTTATTCCCCCCTTAGCCATACAGAAAAATCATTTTTGTGCAGATCAGTGTTTTTTGCCTTAGTGTTTACAAGTCAGAAAGTGTGGATGGTGAGACAGAGAACAAAAACAGACAGTACCGTGTGGGTCTACCTCCACCATTTATCACTGCTTTACACCTCCTGAATGGATAAGATGTTAATCTGGACTTGTAGGATGACATGCCATTCTTCCTGCAGTGCTGTGACAAGTGGTTCTTGTGTTGCTGGAGCAGGATCTCTCCGTCTCACCAGGTGATCCTGAACATCGCACAGATGCTCTATTGGGTTGAGATCTGGTGAATATGCTGGCCAAGGAACGACAGCGACATTGTTCTGGTCAACTTAGGCTACTCCTGACAGACATGAGCCACATGTGGTCTGGCATTGTCATGCATGAAGCTGATGCCTGATTGCTGTATCCTGGGATTGACATGTGGACCTAGGAGCGTGTTTTGGTAAGGGATTGCTATCCGTGTACCCTGAATGACCATCATCTATTAGCAATGGCTCCCCGCATCATGACACCACTACCAAATGGTCCACTTCCTGGATCTATACGACAGGATAGTGGTCCCTGTGGCGATGGTACAAACACCAATGACCACCAGCTGTAGAAGTTAAATCCGGACTTGTCACTAAATGTGATCTCCGTCCACTTTGCAATGAGCCATAACATCTGTGCTGCACGTGTCTGCAGACTTCCGACCATCAGCATCATCAGCATCCCAACTGCCTGTCCACGTAAGTTTTGTGGAAGCCGTGGCATCATCAGTTGTTTCTCCAGGACATTAATTAGACCCGGTAAATTATCGCCTTGACCAGGTCTTTTCAATCATGCAGAAAAATATCTCACCAACATCATTATTTACTCTGAAATGCACCAACGATTGTTATTTCTGTGTTTTGCCTAAATGATGGTTATTCATGATTTAACATGTTTTGGTTTGGGTACTTAAAAAAGTCTATTCAGTGAATCACATGTTTGTTTGTTTCAGTAGATTAGGGCTAGAGAATAGAAATTACAGGGTTTTTAAAATTATGCGTTTCCACTGTTGCTCAATATACATACATCTAATTGCTAAATTATTTTAAAGGGCACAGATCACTAAATCTACAATTCTTTCTGATCAGAGGAAAAATTACAGTTCTAAATTCAGTTTAAATACAAATACAGTTTGTGCCCTGCACATGAAAAGTCAAAAAAACGTTTTTTAAAACCATAAAAAGATTATGTGAAGAAGGCCTAACTAGAAACAGTCTGACATTGAAAGAGTGTGAAGAAAAATACTGCAGGATGATTGATTGTCCTCTACTCACACAATGCAGGACCTGCTCTCAGCTGACATAATTAAATGTCCTTATCTGAAAAGTGATCAAAATCTCAGCTTGACACTTGATTCTCAGAACATGGCGACACTGAATAGTCGAAAAGGAACAAAGGGTTCAGCTATAAACTTAAAAAACAGAATAGTATTGCCACCAATAACAGGAGAATTAGCATTCAGTGCAATGAACAGACTATAAACAATCACAGCATACTCTTCTCTGAATCCTTTATGAAATACTGCATATTCTTTTCTTTTTAAGGTCTCTAAAAATCTCAAAATGAGACAATCTGTAGAGGACTGCCTCTGGTTGAACTGCCCACAGCTCATTCTTACAATGAGGCTGTAATGATGTGGAGGTTTACTTCAATTAAAAGGTAATAAGCTAGGAATTGCTAAAGTCACTGCTATTGTCAAATAAAAATTCTCCTCCAGGTTATGGATGTGCTAATTTGGTCATTTCAGTTTCAAAACTGTAACACATTATATAATGACAAAGCAATTCACAGTGAAGACAAACTACCACAGATTTAATATCCCTGTACGGTGGCCTGCTGTGGATTATTACTTCATTATGCATCCTTGCTGTGTTGAGATGAGCTGAGTCAACCTAAACAGGAGAACATGGCCAATCTGAGTCATGTCGGGCAGTTAAACAGATTTGTAACAATTAAAATAAGTGAAGTTGTGCATTCAGTTATGCATGAAGGTACTATTTGCATATATGCTCTCAAACTGAGAGGTTTAAGAAACAGGAAATATTTCAAACTGAGAGGTTTAAGAAACAGGAAATATTTCTTCCTGCACCAATCCAGTGCTAGGATGAATAGATCTGTTTAATCCATTTAGAAAAAAACAATTACAAGCACAAAAGTAGTCCATTGGAGAGGAGACACTGAAGAGATGACCAACTGGGAAAGAGCCAGTGTTTGTGGGAGAGACTTGCGTAAGGGCTCTAATTTCTGCTAGAAAAAGATGGTGGTTGTCATGTTCCCTCAACTTTTTTTTACATTTTCCATTTGCAGCAAAATAGAGGCAGAAAGAGAAACATATAATTAAGTCAGGACCTCAGAGCGGCATTGCTCCTTAAGATTTTCTTGTGAAAACAAACAAATCAAGATGTCTGAGGAAGGCATGATTTAGGGCAGACAGGAGACGCTGGGGCAGATAGGACTGAAACTTATTTAGCAATTTGACAAGACTTGTGGTCCGGCCTTGGGAAGACTCACACTGACAGAGACAAAACGTGGCTGCAGTACCACAGTAACCATGTGAAAGTTAGCATCAACGTCCAACTTCTCCTGGTTTAGTGTGTAAGAATGGAACCATTGTTGTCAGTAGGGTTGGGAAACGACTAGTCGGATACGTGTAGACAAAAATTTAATTTCAGTTTTGCTCATCGGTTCCTGCAAGGACGTACGCAGGTATCTGCCAGGACCTGTCTGCATGACTACGTTACGCAGCATTTCCATTTCTTTAGATATCAGTTAGCATGCATGGCTAACGTCAAAACAATGCGAAATTTGGCTGCGGTAAACGGCTTCACTGTAGGAAGTCAGGTTGTACGACATTATGTGTTGTTTGGTTAATTTAACCGTCATTAAGTTCCAACATTGCCTCTGGCTCAAGTACTGCTAATGTTTGAGGTTAAGGACATTGTCTGTTGGTTTTCGTTTTGTAATGTTGCTGCTCCAGTGTCACATAAAGCACAGCTGCTGCCATCAGTCCAGGCTCAATTCATCTTTGGTTCAATAAGTGCAGTTCGACATTTACTCATGTTTGTCTTGCTAGAGTGGATTTACTTCTAATTACAATTTAATTGTGCAGCCTGCATTGTTTCATTGTTCCTTTTTTCTTTGCTACTGTCTAGATTATTTTCTTCTTGAAATGCTCTGATTCAAGACTAGAGTCCCTTTTACATTTGCTAGTTTTGAGGGTTAAAATTACGTCTAGACGAGGTGTTTATTTGTTAATGGTGGGGATAGTGTGTGGTGTTCTTGACATCACAGTAAAATATAGGACAAATAAAGATGCATGTGTTTGTCGCCAGAATACTAAAACTGTCTCTCCAAAACAACTAGTCGTCAGTTTAATTACCTGCTCTAGATGTAACCTTATCTATTATTTGTTTGTTTTTTAATGCACATGTGGATCATACACTTTTTTATTGTATCTATTTATTTATTTTTTGGTAAATAATAACTGCTATTTGCATGGTTTAAAAGAATAATTATATTTTAATTTTCTAAACAGTTCACCTTTTTATTTATTTATTTGGAATTGGAACAGGGGAACAGGAATCAATAAAACCCATAATAATAATATGGTTTATAATTATAGTAATTATTACTATAATTATAAACTTTATTTATGTAGCACTTTATAAAACACAGACTAAACATGAACATTACAGGATTGAGCCCAATAAACAACAATAAAATAAACAGTTATGAAATGTTGGCAAAAAAACTGTGTGCTAGGATTAATAAAATGCTTTTTTTTTTAAAAAGAGAGATACATTTTCACAAGTGATTTAAAAGGTGTTACTGATCCTGCTAACAACTTATGCCTTGAGCCGGGACTCCAGAACAGCCGATAGAGCCCTGGCTGAGGATCTGAGCCTCCACCCTTGCTTATAGGGCAGCAGCAGTTCAACAATGTAGCTGGAAGCTAAACCATCACATGCTTTAAAAGTGATCGGTAAAATCTTAAAATCAATTCTAAAACTGACAGGTAACCAGTGAAGACATTCTACAGAAGGCTGATATGATCTTGTACTCTGGTGTTTGCTAAAAGCAGAGCAGCTGTATTTTGTACTAGCTGACAGTTTTATGGCTCTACCCTGAATACAGAGAGATACAATCGTCTAAATGGGACAAAATAAAGGCATGGATGAGCTTCTCAGGCCAAGAGAGAAAAGAATAATTTAAAACAATCATAATGGGCTATTTCAACTTAGCACTATACCTGCTTGCTTTGTAACATATTTGACAACTGGGTTTAGGGCCATGAGAGCAGTTTACACCTGTAAAAACACAGCTGCCAAGACAACAGTTGTTTTTGCTAATGTCTGGCAATTATGTGGAAGTCAGTGCAATGTGTCGTGTTATGTGCTGCTCAGACTTAGTGTGTACTTTGTCTCAGGCCATTGCCCCCTTGCCCTTTTTCGCTTAAGTTTTTGGTTTATTTTTTTAATTGCTGCGTGCCTCTCAAAATGTTTGCATATGAGTTTGCAGAGCAGACAATGGGCGGCAATGATCCGGATGATGTCCGGTCTCATACAGCTACTGGAAGATGACTGGGATGCTGGTTACAAATGGGCAAAGAGGGCAAAACCATCAAACATGTTTAGGCAAAGCTCAGCGCTGGTGCTCAGTTGTGATCCATACCAGTTTGATCCAGCTGGAGTAAAGTTAAAATGATTTAAGACTTGCACAGCACTGAAGAGAGTTCTGTGGTCACAAACACGGAATCTATTTCACATTTATGAGTTCTTGATTTTTTCTCAGATGCTGAGAAAGTAATCAGACATAGGCTAGCAGAATTTCCACTCCCACAGTTAGCCATTCATGCATGTATACACTACTTTAATCACTCCAACTCCTCCAGCACTACACAAACACATTTGGCAACGTTTGCTGGTGGGATGATGGTTGGGGATTGTGTCCGTGCTGCTTCTTTGGCAATTCATGAAGGCAGGCGGCTGGCAGCTCCATGTGTGTGGATGCACATGGTTGGTTGTCAGTCTTCCTCAGGCCAACAGAGACGTTGACAATGACAAGAAGTAGAAATATCACTTCAACTAAAGTGATAGGGAAACTATTTTAGCAGGGTGCAAAGCGTGGTCACAGAAAGTCGGGAAGCGGTGAATTAAACACAAATCTTGAGTTGTAGAATTACTGGTCACGTCTTTGGTCAACAACATGGCTGCCCTGTTGAACTGTATCATCCGTTAATTGCTTTTCTCTGTTCTATAAAGAGTCACATCAAAATCATAGACAAATCTCACTGCTTTATGTGGCTTTGCTCAGCAGAGATTGTACATATAAATCTACTCTAAATCTAAACAATATTTTTCCTCTCAGAAGTGTTTAAACCTATTTGAAAACTCGTCTTGATGTTCCACTCATGAAATAACTAATAGGACAGATTTGTCTTGCCGCTGCAGTACATTTCAGACTGTTGGCCATGCTTGATAAATCAAACCAGTCTGTTGATGTGCATGCTCTTCTGCAGCTTTTTGTAAAGTAATTGCTTTTTACTGGTGTATTGGGCCAACCAAATTAAGTCTTGGTTCAAAGTTTGTTGGTTTTAATCCAGTATGGTTTAATTTAGAAAGTTGGGCAGCAAGTGTTTCTCTGTCTGATCAGAGCAACAAACTAATTTAGAGCTGATCAAATTCTTTGGAATGAATAATTGGCTATTGAACCCAGAAGTGCTGGGTCTAATTAATCCAAGAAATCATCTGAAGAAGAGACACAATAACCCTTGAAGACGTCCAGCAGTGGTTCCAAATGTGGGGAGATTTCTGTTAAACAAGTTTGTGGCTTTTTGGTGATGTTGCGAGTTTTACCTCTTAAACTTCTAAAATTATACAATTTACACAGATACATGCTGCTTGTGATGAGGGATCACAAGCTTACTTTGCTTTATTCAACGTGGTCATAAAGCACAATGCTGTTTTTGTGTCCGTCTTAATTAACATTAGTGTCTGTCTTAGAGATCTTTCACACCTACCTTGTTTGCTCCGGACTTTCTGACTTTTCAGTTTGATCCGGACCAAAATTACACGTGTGAAACCTCCCCCAGACCAAGGTCTGGATCAAACACCCTTTGGTCCGACAAAAAGAGGTGGTCTCACTCTGGATCAAACTGAACCACAGTTTGGTTCGTTTACAGTGTGAAAGCACTTTTTTGGTTTGGACTTTTGGACCAATTACAGGAAATTACAGCAGACCACTGTCACCAATAAACAAAAGAAGAAGAAAATCAAACGATATAAGTTAAAAATGAACTGTGGTATGGGGAAAGGGAGACGACATATTTATAGTGATACGGTCCGATGAAGAGAGAGAGGATATGAGAGGACAGGACAGCAATCACCCCTGAATGTGAAGAAGCCTTGGCAGCAGTGCCCTGTGATGAACTGGTGGCTTGTCCAGGGTGCACTCCTCCTTCCACCCAAAGTCAGCTGCGATAGGCTTCAGCTGAATGAATGAATGAATGCGGCAGCAGTAAAGGTGCACGATGCCATCGATAAAAGTGGTGTGTCTACAAGTAAGGTCAATTTTCCTTTTTATGATGACCTGAACAGAATTCTGGACAATCAATCATCAAGTATAGAGAGACCCAGCCCACGTACAGTAGATAATGACGACGGGACGAAGGTATGTCATGAAAAGTTCTTTAGTGTGCTTGGAAACTCGTACTGTGAACCAAAACTAACTTGATCAAATGTTTACCATGTAACAAAAACCCGAACCATGGTTCGGACCTTGGCGCGGACTTTCAGGTGTGAAGGCACCCTTACTTCACAATGGTAAAGTATTGATCTGTGTGAACATCATGCATCAATGTTCATGTTAAATGTAAGAAATGGGACATTGTTTTCTTTACATGTGATGGTGTCATACATGTAAAATCAAAAATGTGCCTTTATGCGTTCCTCACATAAACGTGATAAATACACATTTGCTTTTATTTAAGCAGGTTTGTCCAAAATTGGAAGGTTGTTAATTATTATGGTGCATTTAGGTTATACGCCTGATTGTTAATCTCTTTTAAATTCCAAATCAACCTTTCAAATTAAAAGATATCAGCAACATGGCACTGACTGTCACTTTAGATGCAACATAAAAGCGAGCTTAAAAAGAAATGATGGTCACAAATAATTCAAGAACCTTTTTAATGTGTACTTTTTCACATCACAGTGTTTTAATCTATCCTCCTTATTAGATTATAGGGCTGTTACGGGAAAGTAGCAACCCTCTAACTTATATTCTGAGACTTATAATCAAATATCCCAAACAAGATTTTAATTGGTCAGTTGTGAAAAATGACTTCTAGTTTGTTATATATTTTGTAAGTTGGGGATTGTATTTCTAGCTACCATTTAAAAAGAAATATCATGATCTTTATGCTTGGCAGCACGACTGGCAGCCATACACATCAGCTGGTGGTAAGGGATTGTAGGTGTTTCATTAAATCGCTGCTGAAGTACATATGTGAGAAATGCCTGCGGGGGTGAGAGAGGGTGGTTTGAAGGTGGGACGACGTGACTGACGGGGATGAGCAGATAATGACAGTTTCAGCTTTTGGTCTTTTTCAAATGATGCTTAATGTACCACAACCACACTTAAAATCTACTCGTGGAGTGTGAAGATGAGCCCTTTGAGACATTTCAGTCAGACATCACGAGTTTGAAATGTTTATTATTACAGCAGCAGGGCATATAGACTTTGAGTTTGGCGTCTAGGCTCCGAATTCATCACTCCCCGCCGATATGTCTATATGAATATATTGGGGAGTGACGAGAAAACTTCTTGAACCCCCTAATCGGAGCATACTGGTGGATGCTGGGGTGGTGGTGGGGCTGACAGTGCAGCATCAAATGCATGTGGAGCAGCAGCAGCATTGACAGGCAGAGGGAGAGATGGGAAATTGTTACACCTCAAATAGACGGCCATATTGGGAGGGTGTTAGATGACGTTTGAGGAGAATGAGGCATGTCATGTGACAGCAGTGCAGCTCGAGTTGTCTGTCTGAACTAGTTCGCAGGATTCGCTCCATTTTTTTTTACCATTTTCACATTTCAGGCCAATCCTTATTTTACTTATAGATTATTTGGCTATTGGCATTGAAGTGACTGGAGCTTACCCAGTTTGCAGCTGATTCTATGTGTTCATGTCATGCTATTGTATGTTAGTTATGCAACACATGAACAGTACATTTGGACAGTTGTTAACGTCTCATTCAGGGAATGTTGGAAACAATGACATGGAAGGTGACCTTTTTTTTGGTTGTTTTGTTTGTATTCAGTGCATGTCTCATTCAGTCAGTTCTGTGCCCTACATATCTTTTGTGTTGACCAGAGCATTGTTGCATTAATGATGTTTCCTGACCACTGCTTCCATTTGTTTCCTGCCTTTAATTCGCAGTGACAGTCCGCCGTGGTGTAATGTGACTGACTGTGTTGCACATGAGCTCTCCAAACTGCACCTCTCAGCATCAGACGCAAACATAAACAAACACACAACACCTGAAGCTTGGCTTGTCATGCAGCTAACAAGTCTAATGGGCGCCGTGCGAGCCGACAAGAAAACAGCCGCGGGACCGCTGGAGTTTGGGCTCTGTCTGCCTAAATGAACAGCATCAGATGAGCAGGTGTGTGAGTTTTTACCCAAAGAAAAATGCTGACAGAGAGCTCAGTGGCAGGATTGAAATGAGCACGGTATTTTGCTACATCCCCAGTGTGCACTGTGCTGCATGTACCGCCGATCCTGGCCTGAATATTTATAGTCCGTCGTGTGCTCATCTGTGTATGTTTGTATGCATGTGTGTGACTGGGAAAGCCAGTGTGGATCTAAGAGCCCTGCAGGGGTGTGAGGCAAGAAGCAGCAAGAGGCAGAAAATCCCTGCTGTCTTTGGATTAGTGTCAGCAAGCAGGAAGCCAGGCACCGTGCTACATGTGCACCCTCATAAAGTCAGTCCCTGCAGAATTATTCTATTTCTTTCATTTTTCTATCCAGGTTTGGAACATAACATCCTCAATATAGCACCATCTTTTCTGATACTGTGAGTCATTTTATCAGATTGTTATTGTCTTTTTGGAAATTGCACTGCAGTCCTTACCTTAAGTGGTGGGGATACAACATGCTTTTTAAAGGTTTCAAATGACTGTTTTTAAATTTGTTAATTCTGCAAAAAAAAAGAAGAAGCAAATCCTGTGATTTTAAAGCTTCCTGAGGGCCTTGTAAATGTTTATTGGTGTGTCATGATCTTTTCATCCACTCACACTGCCATCTGAAATCCATACCAAAAGGCTGTCAAAGCGGTGTCTGTCATAATACATCAGTTTCTTGGACAGCATTAAGACTTCCTTTGTAAGAGGTGACCTGCCTGTGGAAATCTCTCTGGTATGATGACAATAATTTGGAGCACTTGTGACACAGATGAGAAGAAGATTTAGATGAGAGCCTTACAGAAATATTTAATTGTCAGAGTGGATATTCTCAAATTAGGCAGAGCTTAAGTGCCATCTCTCATCATCATGCAATTTTAGTTTAAATATAATTAAAAGGTGAATGGTGAGTTGACAGTTTCCTACCTGTACCCAACCTAAAGGGGTTTTCTGTGGATGTGTTTTCTGGATAACAAGGCATATTTTGAAATTGAAAAACAGAGCACAAATGACACATAAACTAAAATCATGAGCATATAGTCAGGGGCCATTAACACAGACGATGGCCCAATCCCATTTCTTATTTTCGCCACTACCCCTTGCCCCTTAGCCTTGCCTCGCCCCTTGAAACAGAGTCACAAGAGGTAGTGGTTGAAATATTCCCCTGTGAAATGGGACAACCCTACAAGACTCTGATACGTCATCAGTAGTCGTAGGCGGCGTTATAACAGATGCAAACAGATGTTTTTTGGCTGGACAATCCCATTTCAGCTGTAGTGATTTCACCTGCGTGGGCTGTGTCTTACCCTGCCAGTGTACACTGATATTAGAGCAGCGGTAACGTGCAGCAACTTTGCACACGCAGGTGATCGCCGGTTCGACACCAGTTCTTTAATTTAAAAGACAACCTTTAACAATTACAGTGCAGATGCAAGACAGTGGTACTGTTCTTCCAATCTGTTACCAGGATGATTAAGCTGTAGTGCATACACAACTTGGATATGCTGTTCCATGTCACACTGATAAAGTTGATATAACATCCAAAAATAGACATATAAAAACGGTCATTCTTAATTAAATGGGGACGTCCAGAGGACGTTACCGATGTCCGGAAATCACAGTTTTGACATGATCTAGACAATGGTTAACTTTAACTATTTGGCCAGAGACAGCAGAAACACACACAACTAGTGATTTTGTTATAAAGAAAATGTCGATAATACATATTTGAAATGGCAGTAAACTAATATGACCCGACGGTCATCATCATTTTTTTAATCTCTAATTTATACAAAGAAAATACATTTGTGGGTTTTTTTATGGTTGCCTCTGAAACATTTGCCAAAATCTTGCCAATGATTCACAAGGAATTCTGGCTGATATGTCCTCCTACTCCTCTGTTTGAAGTGTGCCTCTGAAAACCCTCCGTTTGGAGGGCCATATAGCCCTAGCACTTCTTCCTTCCCCTCTGTGTCAACAAGAATCAGGCCGCCCCTACCCCTATGCATGACCGCGCAAAACGGAGGGGTAGCGCTAAATGGTAGGGGTAAGGGGTGAATTGGGATTGGGCCTATAACACTGATGTTGCACAAGAATGTCTTAAAGGAAAATCAATTTTCTCTCTTTTTCTTTTTAAAATGAATTTACAACCTGAGAACTGTTTTCATAAGCCACCATTCTTCATGTCTATGTTGGTAGTGTCTCAGATGTCAGCATATAAATTACTGTTATAGCCATCGGTTGACAAGGTAAACTAATTACCATGTTTCCACAAGACATACATTTCAAAGACTGCTAGAAAAAACAGACACCTCAGAGGCTTCAGGAGGCTGCAGCTGATGTGCACTAACAGTGACGAATAATGAGAAGCTGGTATGTCTAATTTCCCAACTTGAATCGGCAGCAGGAGTTCTCACCTTTTTGACCTCATGAGGAGTTTGTTGTGGTCTGAGGAACAGACGTTATTGCTCTGTCCATGTGGCAAACTGTTTTGTGACACGTTTCTGCAGGGACCAGATTAAACTTTGTCCAAGTTCTGTTGATTAAATATCAATCATTGTGAAAGGACGTGCACAGGCACCAATACTTTGTATATCACAAACCTGTCACTAAGATGATCAAAAATCTCAACTTCCTTTATTATCAGTGTTGCATCAGTGAAATACTTCAAAGATGCATAGCGGTGGATATTTAGCCTCTAAGGTGCATTGCAGTGCATATTTGTATTGTAATATATTGCGATATGCCACCTGTTTGGACAATGCAGGCACAGAAAATTGAGGAATTTTTTTATCAACAGTAGCAACCTGAAGGAACTTCTTTAAACCAAACTGCTGCCACACTTGACTTTGCCCGTGCATTTGGCACAACGGTCCTGCTTCTCCATTTTGATGCATGAGTACATGACTTCTTCTGAGTGTTTAACAAAGTTTTCTGACTGTACCGGTAATTCTGATATTAGTTTATCACACATGTACCATTTTCAGCAGTAATATCTTCATCATTTCCATCAAATCGGTCCAGTCCACAGACACTGAATGTGGTCTTACAGATATTTAATCCCCTCTCTGTGCCCTCCGGTGTATCTCTGCAGTCGCACGTCTTCTCTTGTCCTGTTGGGTATTCACTGTAAAGGAGCAAATAAATAATCTGGTAATGTTGTGTGACTATCATCAGCAGACAGCAGCATTTCAACAACAACAACATTTCAAGGCCTTATCTCAGCCCACACCTATCAAAAAACCAATAACTGTTTCAATTTAGGAACATAATGGTACATAGCAGTTGTCACTTACTTTAAGGACCGCTTATGCTCAGTGAGTAACTCAAGCTAACATTTATCAGGCTGCATTACCATTTTCTTTATCTCCAGTCCTTCAGTTTGACATGGTTTATGAAATACATGATAGCTATTTTTTATGATGATCATGGAAATATGTTTATTAAAGATTAGAATTTGCTGTACAAAGACTTCCAACTTGTAGCGCTGCATTGATCCCATCTACACATGTCACAGTTTTTCGGTTGCTGTTTTTCATTAATATAGCTTGGTATCAATGTAGGAAGATGATTTTAATATTGGGATGCACAACATATATCGGCTGTCGGCCATAAATGAAACTATAGTACATAAGTAGGGACGAAACTGCTTTCATTGACTTAACCAGCATAGCATCCTCACATGCTGATACAGTAGGTGGCAGTATGCACCGTTCAACCTTGTTTGTGATCCACCACAAAACAAGTAGAAGAAGAAATGGGTCGAGCCATGTGGTGTTGACTAAAGGCCTGAATATACTCCTCAACGGACTTGAACATGGACGCTTCAGACACATAGTAGTTCTGTCTCTACTACTTCTTTGAGTTTTCTTCCCACATGAGTGCAGACATATGGAGGTATGTGATTGTTGGAGATATGTGGAAGTCTGCACAAAGCCTATACTTATGCCCTCTGCTTCTGAAATTTATGTCAAGCAGACACGAAAAGTGTAACTTCGGTTTAAGAGGAAGAAAAACTAGGTAGGGCCATACAATGTAGACTAGAGAAAACAACACAATTACAAGGGATCAGAGAGACACAAGAATGTCTCTATGGAATATAAATCATCCATCTATGCTCACAAGATTTTAGCCTTTCTTAATCTCAGGTGTGCATCAACTACAGGTTATGGCTATACTGCCACTTACTGCCCTGGCATGCATACTACAGCGTTTTCAGTCGTGTTTGCGTTGTCGTGTGAACAGGGATCGTCTTGGAAACGTTGTTGTGTGAATGCAGAAGTTTTTCAAAACTCACAGGAAAAACTTCTCAGTTTTCAGGAAAAACGTTGTCGTGTAAACGGGGCCATAATCCCATCCTGCTGAACTCTGATTGGCTTGGTACTTCTCTGACAGCCCAGAACAGCTGTTAAGGGCCACAATAACAGACCTATATATGAATTGCTGAACAAATCCAAGATGCAGGCAGTGATTAGGAGGCCTGGACGAGGCTTCACTCAAACGGCGTGGTGGAGGAGACCGTATGTGGGGGTGAGTTAGTTTGATGGTGTCTTAATTGAAATCTGAAGCAAAGCGTAAACAGTAAAGAGTTTCAGAAATCAGATGAAATAATTGTTGAGTCATTTGAATTTATCTACCCCATCAACCCCCTGCAGTTATATTAATATCATTTTGTGATTTGGGGCTTTAATCTTCCTCCACATAATATCATATCTGCGGGTTCTGTCTCTTCCAGTCTCAACTGGCTGATTTCTGACAATAACATAATGATTTTAAATCCAGTGCCATGGAATGAAACATCTCCTGGGCTTTTAAATTAAAAGCTTCTGGGTAGCAGGTTGTTGTGTAGCCTTAAGGAGGCAGTCGCTTAAGTGACAAGGTGGGGGATTAATGGACATCTGCATGTGACACTGAAAACAATCCTGCTTCCTGTTGGGCCACAGAAGTAAAAACATCCAGGTGTGCATGAGGAGCCTAATATTTGAAGTGGTTTTTTTTTCTGTCTTATCTAATATCTTAATAAGTGTTCTATTGTTGTCTGTTATCTATTGTTCCTCATATTTTCCTCTAGTTATTCAGAACAAAACTACAACCTCTGAGGAGATCTTTGTAGATATAAATTCTTTTTCACTTGCAGCCTTGAGAAACTGTCCCCGGGACTGGAGTGGACTTCTCATCGCACAATATCATTGTCTTTTCCGAGAGACCTACAAGCAGGGCACCCATCCAAATTGAACCTGCAGAGACTTGAAAATTAAAATCTTTCCTCTTACTCAGGGTATAGAAACTTTCTAAGTCGATGTCAAAAAAGAGATTTAGTGTGGCAAATGTCAAACGAGGGCCTGTAAATAATCTAGAATAAGTTGTGTAATAAAGAAAGCACTGATTAATAATAAGTGAATGTGCACAGCTGTTGTCTCACTTCCAAGTTCCTGTGGCTGTTTACATGGGATTTTGGGAATAATGTCATGGTATGTTTTAAATCAATCTCTTGAGTGGATGGGGTCAAATATTCAGCTTGTTTGAACAACACATTGAGATTTATGAGATTTGCACATCAGCTCCACTGGGAGCCTGTGTGAACTACAGTCCTCCATAACAAGGCCTCGACGGTGAGACTATTTCTCTTGCATTTGCCCCTAAAAACAAATTTGTGCAAATGGCAAAAAATAATGTATCATTACAGTGTGAGAGTGAAAATCAACAACCTACTGTTAATCTCTGATAATCATTAAATAATTCCCACATTCGGCTGTACAGTTTTCTGTGATGGCAAGTGAGAGAAAGCTTTAAGTTAAGGTTTGTTAAGAGCAGCGTACCAGTGGCTCCTTATTAAACCAGTGCATGATGTGTGTGTGGTTCAGTGAGTCAGAGAAAGTGAGCAGCAAAAACGTGACTCAAATTGTTAATTTGAAAGTAAATGTAAAGTAAATTTACAGTGTGTCACGTAATTAATACTGCAGCCTGTTACGACCAAGAACAGTTATCCCTGTTGTCCCCGAGGTAGAACTCGACTTTGGCCCTGGATGAAAACAAACATACCTCGTTTCCTCCTGTTTCCTCCTGTTTCCTCCTCCTCCTGGTACGATCTGGAACCTGTAAAGGAAAGGTTATGTCTGCCGTGTAGACATCGCTAAAAAAGAAGCGCATCTTTATTTTTAGAAGAAAAAAAAAGATTTGAATCAACAGAGTGCATCTTGCTCACAGCCACCCCTCAGTTGTGTTTGTTCAGACATGAGACTGTGTGTGAGGAACAAGTAACCTATTTTTATTTTGTGTGCATAGACTCACTTTTATCGCAGTGAGTCAAATATTATCTAACTAAACATGACTATTTTCTACCTGCAGGTCTACATGTAAAATTTACTGACTGAAGACATTCAAATTCTAACAATTTCAATATGTTTAGTATTTAACTGGTCATTAATAATTGTATAACTTCAAATACACACAGCCATGTGCAGTATATGTATGTGTATGTAATCTCTGTGCTACTTAAACATTTTTTGACTATGCTCCTAGATTTTTTGTGTGTAGTGTGTTTTCATTCATTCTCCTTGTACTCCCCTGCTCCCTGCCCATAAAACTCTGTGTATCTTTTCAGTAATAAAATTCCTGCTGTAGATCACTGTGCAGTTAGCCATAATGGTCATTTCAGGTGACTTCTTTCTGTTTCCTTGTCTTTAATATAAGGGCTTATTCATTTACAAACCTTGTTTTTTTTTTAAAAAAGCTGTAGAAGGCTCCTGCAGCTCGAGTCTATATATGCTGTCTTGTGCGAGTCTTCATTTCCGTTAGCCACATTTGCATCCAGAACAATCATTCCTAAAATTTCTGGGGATGTCAGGCCTTGCTCTTTTTCTGTTCATCATTTTCGGTAAACCCACAGTACAAATGACTCACTCAAATATTATAGCCTCCCATTAGAAAGAAATTAAAGCCTAATTAGTTACCATGATGTCTGCTCATAAAATCACAGGAAGGTCTGCTTTATTGTCTTTATACAATGTGCTGCACCGTGAGAATGGCTTTGAACCTCAGATCACAGCGTGGGTCACGGTCACCTGTTCTCTAGGTACTGTTTCACCTGCAAAGTGAAACAGTACCTAGCACTGTCACCTCACAGTGTGAAGGTTCTGGGTTCGGATCCGAGGGCCTTTATGTGTGGAGTTGTCATGTTCTTCCGATGTCTGGGTTGGTTCCCTCCAGGGCCTTTGGCTTCCTCCCACAGTCCAAAAACATGTAATATGTAATATGTACAAAAATATTCGGACGCACCTCTTAATATGGAGGAGGGATAATGGTATGAGGTTGTTTTTCAGGGGTTGGGTTTGGTCCCTTCATTCCAGTGAAGGGAAATCTTAATGTTTCAGCAGGCCAAGACATTTTGGACAATTGTAAGCTTCCAACTTTGTGGGCCCTTTTCTGTTCCAGCATGACTGTGCCCCAGTGAACAAAGCAAGGTCCATAAAGACATGGTTTGGTGAGATTGGTGCGGAAGAACTTGACTGGCCTGCACAGAGCCCTGACTTCAACCTCATCAAAAGCCTTAGGGATGATTGCGAGCCAGGCTTTCTCGCCCAACATCAGTGCCTGACCTCGCAAAAGCTCTTCTGGATGAATGGTCAAAAATTCCCACAGACACTCCAAAAACTTGTAGAAAGCCTTCCCAGAAGAGTGGAAGCTGTTATAACTGCAAGGGGGGGTCCAACTCCATATTAATGCCTATGAATTTAGAATGGGATGTCATAAAAGTTTCTGTAGGTGTAAGGGCCAGGTGTCCAAATACTTAATATTGTGTAGGTGAATTGGTTGGTGTGAATGGTTGTTTGTCTCTCTATGTGTTGGCCCTGTGATGAACTGGTGACCCGTCCAGGGAGTATTCTGTCTCTCACCAGATGTCAGCTGGGATAGGCTCCAGCTCCCCCTGACCCTGACAGTGGTTATAGAGAATGGATGGACTTGTATTTTGGTGTTGGAGTATGTAATTCTAGTATGGCCCTGTTTCCCTCCAGCTGTAGGTTGCCTACTTTAACCTACACACAGGAGCTGCCTTTACTCAAACACCTGAGAGTGCAGAGCACCACTTTGCTCCACTGTAAGAGCATTCTTGATTTTCTTTTCTCAGAGTGATGATGACATTTTATCTTCAGAGTTAAGTAACAGTGATGAGGTAACGTAAAGGTTAAGCCTGAGTTTTCTGTGATAAAACTCTGGTTTATCATTAGCCGGGGCACATCGCCGTGGCAACTCATGCTGCACACCTAACCAGCTTCGGTTTCAGGTTATCTTTGAGATCAAAACAAGCACCGTCTCCTGACCAATCAGTTCTCTGGAAAATAGCATAATCATTCCCAGGAGATCCCAGAGCTCAGTGTGCAGATCATAAGAGGTGAATTCCTGTGTAGCACGACTCCTCGTGTCTTCTCAGGTTTTTCTTAATGGGTGGAAGTCTGAGCAATTTTCTTGTGCTTTTGTACAGCAACATCATGGTACAGCAGGGACTGATTGAAGCACTTTAATTCTATTAAAGATATGAAAATACCACTCTGAATTGTATTTTTATATTTATGTTTTATTCACTCCCGCTTGACACCACTGGAGTTACAAATGAAATAATAATAAGGAGTAAACTGTAAAACACATTAGTTAAAGGCACACACACAAATAGAACTACAGTCAGATCTACTCATGCCCTAATGATGGGACAGTTGAATAATAAGTCTATTAATTTATGCGGTCACATTTTCTTTTTCAAGCAGCTGTCCTCATTTTAGCAGCTGCAACTGTGTTGCTTTTAGCCTGAATAATGTGTTTGTCTAACATTGTAGTTTATACAAAATGCTACTTTGCTGTAGACCTTTCCATGTTTTCAAATGTGCCCGTGGCCATTAGCGGTGCAACGGATCACAAAACTCGCAGTTCGAATCGGATCACGGGTTTTGAGTCAAGGATCGGATCAATTGCCAGATCAGCACAAAAAAAAAAAAAAATTACAACTTAGACAATTATAACTTAGCTTTCCATTTATTAATTAAAGAATACATAAAACAAGGAACTTTCGCCCATGGTCTTAAAGGAAACAACATTAAGATGCCCAATCTTTAATTAAAATCTTAAAATAACAGATTCAGTGCTCAAATGTTAAACTAAAGTGCAATATGGGGCATGATGATGCCTTCTTTCTTTGAACAACTGTGAATGAAAAAATAAATATAAGGCCGTAAGAGCTGCCCACTGCTCCTCAAGGGTGGGTCAAATGCAGAGGACAAATTTCGCTACATTGTACTGTGTATAATTGTATGTGAGCAATAAAGCTGATTCTAGATATTTAGGTCTACATTTGCTACAACATATTTATATTGACTTGCATATTGAATTCTATATTACTCCTCTTATAGTTTCTGGCACAGGGTCTTTCGGGGTAAATACATTCTGTACACTACCTATTTGTATTTATGTAGCTTCACAAACAAACTAAACATTAAATGAATACAACCACAGATTTAGCTGCAAAGTCTTAATAAGGGAATTAGATAAAAACACTCGGTATGCTTGTGGTAATTGCCTTGTGCCTGCTGCAGCTATGATTGCATACAGAAGGTCTGCAACTCCATGGAGACGCCGAGGAAATCCTGAAATTATTGAGGTGGAGAATTATACAACAGCTGCTCTGTTGAAAGAGGACGCTTGTCTTTAATAGTCTGCATCTTAATAAGTACAAACAGACATGACACAGAGCACTTATTCTGTGAAATGTTTCACCCTACAGGTGGGAAGAAGCAATTCTAAATTGGGCTAAATCAACATTACAAACACAGACACAGAGGAGGGCGATATGAGGCTGAATGTCACTTAGCTGCACATTTTTTATACTGTATTTCCGTCGCTGAACAAACTCGTGAACGTTTCTCTTTGTCTCTGCTGTTTGCCTGTTTGCCATAGACTGTCATGACCTATAGGCCCCTATAGCTGCCATTTATTGACAAATTAAACCTTGTTTCTTGGTTTCATTTCTTTTGAACCAGCAGATTGGGCACAGATGATTTGGTTTGCTGCAAACTCTGTGTGTTGCTAATTTGTATTTACCCAAATATGCAGAATGTAGCATTTGTAGCAGTGATTGCAAGTTGTATGATTAAATTACATACTTTAAATTGTAATGTGTATTTTAGGCATGATCTGAGCATATGAGATGAGCATATGGAACCTACCTGATCACATTTTATTGAATTAAACTAAAGAATTAAATGTACATTATTTGTAACTTCCACAGAATGACATATACAAGTGTTTTCTGATATGAATCAATCTGTCTTCCAAAACTGCTGCAAATCACCTCTGAAGAAAAAAGAAAAAAACATGACCAAACCTGTGTGATCAGTTATGTTATTGGTTATTGGCTATGGAACGATCATGGTTATACTTTAAAGATACCAAAGTTGATAGTTGGTTCGTCTCTAGTCTGTTAACGCTGTTTTTTCAACTTGTCCATCCACCTTCTTTCACAAACATTGTCACTCTCTACGTCACCTGACTTCCTCCTTTACTCCTGTCTTAATTACCACAGCTACTAGAAGTCACTTTCATTTAAAATGCGTGTGAAATAATAAACATCTAAAATATTTAGGTCTAAATTTGGTACAACATCTAGAATATTTAGGTCTACATTTGGTACAACATCTAGAATATTTAGGTCTACATTTGCTACAAAATCTAAAATATTTAGGTCTACATTTGGTACAACATCTGGAATATTTAGGTCTACATTTGGTACAACATCTAGAATATTTAGGTCTACATTTGCTACAAAATCTAAAATATTTAGGTCTACATTTGGTACAACATCTAGAATATTTAGGTCTACATTTGCTACAACATCTAAAATATTTAGGTCTAAATTTGGTACAACATCTAGAATATTTAGGTCTACATTTGGTACAACATCTAGAATATTTAGGTCTACATTTGCTACAACATCTAAAATATTTAGGTCTACATTTGGTACAACATCTAGAATATTTAGGTCTACATTTGCTAAAACATCTACAATATTTAGGTCTAAATTTGGTACAACATCTAGAATATTTAGGTCTACATTTGGTACAACATCTACAATATTTAGGTATACATTTGCTAAAACATCTACAATATTTAGGTCTATTTGGTACAACATCTAGAATATTTAGGTCTATATTTGCTACAACACCTACAATATTTAGGTCTACATCTGATGGAAAGGTGCAGCCATAGTGGATGAGTTTGAAATTACCATATAAAATGAAATAAGATTTTAACAACCTTTGAGCTTTTTAAGGGGAAAACTGTATGTTAAGGGCTAAATATTGCTACTTGATTATTTATAAGGGGTAAACATTGATAAATTATTAATCTAGCCAAGCCTTTAAGAAATATTCTACTGTTTTTGTGCTTAACATCCCCTCCTCGAATGTTTTAGAGGGAATTGCTCCTCAATGACCCTGAGGATTGTCTTTACAGGGAAGCATCTTGCCCAACCTCTAGTGAGAAAGGAAAATATGTGCACTATCTGTGCGTTGAGGCAGATTGCTCCACGTTCAGTTTGCTATTTTATCACAAATGATGATAAATTTGCATGTGTTTCCTTTCTCTCTCTCTGTTGCAGTGCTGCCAGGTAGAAGGAGAGGGAGTATCCCCCACATCTCTGGAAAATTGCAGAGAGCAACAAAACATTGTGACTGGTCATCTTGAGCATGGAGAACGAAAAGCAACAACGACCTAACGGGACTCGGCATTCGGACGAGTGGGGATGAGAGCTACTGTGTGACATCATCACACAAATCCTCAAGGGTTTAGACTGGAGTTGGCAAATTAGTAAGTCATGGCCCAAAATGATTGCCTTAATTACTACACATATACAGATATATGAAGTGATGAAACTAAGAGACTTATAAGAGTTCAAAGATGTTTTCTTTACACGTGAAAAAAGTGTCTTGTAAGGAACAGATGTGAATATTTTAATATGATAGAGATAATGTTTGGTTGTACTGTCAACATAATGTTTTAGTTGGGTCGGCTTCGTAGATGTCATTGGTTACTAAATGGTGAGTTTGCTCACTGCATATGTGCAGTCAGCAGTTTGACTTAATCTATTTTTATCTTGTTTCATATCGTCGACCAAACACGGCTGGCCTACGGTGGCCTGAGTGGCTCACTCAAACGCCGGCAACAAACTCTTAATTCACCTCGTGTCATAAACACATGAGAATCCTCATTCAGAAAGTGTATAGAGGGTTGGGAGAGAAATATGAGACATTTATTGACTGGCTCAATGCAACACACTGAAAGACATCAGATGAATACGTTCTTACATTAAGATCCACACTAAAATAAAGATGTCAGGCACATTAACACATCATAAATATCTGCCGCACTCATTTTCTATCACAGAAGAACAGCGGATGAAACTCACCGGGCCGTCACTGCCCGAGAATCATTGACGTCAAGATGAAATACCTTAGGTTTTTTTCTCAGATGCAAATTTAGAGCTGACCAGCTGCTTTGTTGATATGTTCTCACTTTGACTTTAACTGTATGCAAAAGTAACATGGACGTGTGTTCTATATTTTTTTAAACCTAGCCTTGATAATTACATAACCAAAGGTGAAACCCTGAATTTATTGTATGTCGTGGACTTCTGGAAAATGTTATGGTATAGATGCACACTGAATAGGAAAAAAAATGTAAATAGCAGACATTTATACTTGTGTGTCCTACGATGTGTTGCAGATAGAGTACTATGAGACTTTTTACTTTCTTTGACTGTTATGACCATCAATCAATCATCTGTTTGGTTTGTCCACAATCATGTTCCTTGTATTGCTGGAATGCTGCTCCAACATTCTTCATTTTCATGTTTTTATATATATATATATATATATATATATATATATATATATATATATATATATATATATATATACACTGCCCATTAAAAATCCACCTACTTGATGATTTGACATACAAAACATGAGGTTGCTGCTTTGTGAGAGACGCATTGGATTTTGTTAGCTCTCTCAGACCTGCTACGTTACCCATGTATTTAATGATCAGAAGCGTCCACTATCATAGGTTTATGTTTGTTTTTGGAAACAGGGAGTCAGATTACATATTTTAATGAAGACAGTGTTATATTTTCCTGTATATTCCTTCAAAAAATACCCTTTATATGCTGTCAACTAAAATGGCACAGCGAAATTTATAGCTCTTGCTCTTCGTATCTTTTTGCCTCTAGCCCTAAAAAAATCCTTTCTCTTTTCGTATCTATACTTACCTCAGTGAGAGTATCCCTCAGAAAAGCTGTTGAATGTTCCAAACATTTCCGTAGTGTCAGAAAACCACTTGGCCACAATAGCTTTAAAATAGATGTTGATGTATTATTAGAATTTTTTCACAGGAGCCACTTTGACACAAAACAGTCGGGTAAACACATGTTACCTAATATAGATACTAAATAAGGTTCTGATCTTTTCACATCAAAAGGAGTGCTGCTATTTTGTTGTCTCAATGTAAAGGCTTTGTTCCACTAAATGGAAGGACACCTTTAATTTACTTCATTAGATAAACCTGAGTTTACTTGGTGTTTCATGTCGATGTGGATGCTGTGACAAAGATGCAAATATAAAAGTTCACCAGGAATCCCAGAATACTGCAGTAAAGTTAAGGGATTGTCAAATCTGCAAAGTTGTTGGTTCTATAAAAAGTTAAGACAGAAAAACTGCAGAAGGAGAATTGAAGCTGAACATAAAAGAAATGATTGACAGTGGATAAAGTTTGTTTGACTAGAAAGCAAATCTCTAAAAAAATCTATTTCATGCGAAGAAATGTCAGTGATATTCATCAGAAAGGAAAAACACAAAGTGATCTCATTTTACAACTAGACAACACCAGAGAGCGCAAACCTCTGCCAAGGCAGTTCAGTTTCCCCTGTGAAGCTCACTAATTCATGCAATTTCTAAACAAATCTGTAATGGAGCCCAACTCTACACATGTCTGGCGCACTCTCCTGGTAGGAGGACTGCAGGTGCAGCTTCTCCACTCATCTCCCTCATGAACACCTTGAGCAGGCAGCGAATCATTAAGCGTGATTTGTGGGTCTGTAATGATCCAGATCACCACCAAAATCCAATGAATTGTTGCTTGGGCCATATCCTACCTACCCTAAAAAAGTAATCAAAATCTGTTTGTAACTCTTTGAGCAATCTGTCTAACAGACAGACAGACAAACCAAACAAACTGTGTGTAATTGTTTTATTTGTCACTTTAACAGATAAGTGGAATCACTGCAGGGTGATGAAGTGCTCCTCTCTTAATGGCATCACACTTTTTAAGAATTTTGAGAATGAATAAACAAGTTAGAATAGAAAACACTTGATAATATGAGGATTAATAAAAAGAATAAATCAACTACAAAACAGTAGACATTACTTTAACTTTGAAACGGACAGTCAAGTAGATGGAGGTGAGGCAACACGCCTTAAAATTCAACAGAAGAAGAAGATGGGACAAGGTCACCCGCTCGATGAGGGAGCGTTCTTTGTCAGACGTGTTTGTCCCTGTAGTGTCCTTCACAACATAGCTATTCAAGCATTTTCCCTCTAATAGTACTTGGTATTGAGGTGGGAAATTGGTAGAATATATTTCCCTGATTATTGGTCCTTGCTCCTATTCACACATGACCCCATTTCAGGGACAGACTGCATCTGTGAAAGGGGCTTTAGATGAGAAACTGATACCACTGTAACTCGGGTACAGTAGACATGAGGCTCCAGCCAACCAATTAGCTTAGCATAAAGACACCTAGGAAGCCAACCACGAAATGGTTTGGCACAGAACTCCTAGTTAAACCACAAGTAGCTGGTTTTACACTAAATTAAACACAAAATATTAAATGTGTTTCATAATTCACAAGCTTTTAAAGGTGCTGGTTGTCAGGTTTTGATACCTTTGGACTGAGCTAAGCTGAAGCTATATATTTACTGTACAGACAGGGGATGGGTATGGATCTTCACATGAGGGAAAACATAAGTCAAAAAATGTCAGAACAATTCATTTCAGAGGTAAATTAAATGAAAATATAACCCATCTGTAGAGAAGTATTTTCAGAAGTGATTCTATTACATTAATCTTGTCAGATTATGGGCCTCAAACTGCTCCAAACCTGACCCCTCAGTTCTAGCCGGACGTAGCCAGCCCAGATTCATAACCGCAATACCAGCAGCCAGTAGTGGCCAGAAGCTGCACAGCAACAATACTATAAAGAGGCAAATTAATCTATTCAGTGATTTGTTCAGCAACAGCTCTGTATTATCGCAGCAATGCAGAGCAGAAGACACTTAGCCAGAGAGTAACATGCCCACAGGTTAAAAGAGAGAAAAAGGACAGGATCAGCCTGAGAACCGATCCTCAAGGCCACCTCAATCAAGCAGAACAAACAAGCGCCGAAGGTGACAAAGAAATCTGTTTAATGGGACTGTTTCTAACCCATTTCCTCAATAGAAAAATGAAAGCATTTTATTTGATTAGAGGCTGCAATTATGTCAAGTTGCGCTGATGAAGCGCTTCCATCTACGGTCATCCAAGATCAGTAGTGGCCTAGAGAGGGGCGGTGTGCAATAATGAATGAAGAAAGAGGATGAGGGTCCGTTTTGAAGCAGAATAGATATTACAGATAAAAAAAATTTATTTATCCTCCTGTGTGACCTCAATGAGAGTCGTGCTCTGAATAAAAGGTCCTCAGATAGCAACATGGATATTTATCAGGAGGTTGCCCAGGTCACCTGATGAGTGGAAAAGAAACCTTAAGACTAAACAACTCATCTAAAGTTTATTTTACTTGGTACAACAAGATATTCATGAAGATATCAAAGTTGTCTACAGTAATTACTTTTATGATAACAGGAATGACCAAAAGAGGAAGAGGAGACTTACCCAACACCGCTTAGCTCATTGTCAGTTATGATGTTAAAATAAACTCAGTAAATTGAATACAGCTGAAATCATTTGAAAGAAGATCTTGTTGGGGATTGATTTCACACTATGAAGGGGGTTTCCAGCATTTCTGAGGCCTAAACTTCTCAAACTCATCCAATAATCCACTAAGAATAACTTTAAAATGAATGGCTCCCCTGTAACAAAGGATTTCTTCTTAAAAAAACAATTGACCACAGATATAACATCATGAAAAGCAAGAGCCTAGTGTTTAATATTTATTAATGCGGTAAATTTAAACAGCTTTTACTGTTACCTGATTTGACACAAAACAGCCTGATCCTGTTTCCTAATTTTTAATTTCAACTTATAAAATACGGCAGGAAAAGAGCCTCAGGACGTTACTCCATTCTCCTGATTTATTTGTAAAAACAGGTAAACAACCCAAATACAAGGTTACAGTAATGAAAAAGTATCTGAACCAAATCTTTTGGATGGTGATTAAATATGAAATATTTACTAGTAAGAACAAGTGGAAGCTTTTACTGGTCATTTATCACAGAGCTATAACTAAATTATATATATGACAAACATCTTCAGCCTAGTTGTAATAAACTGAAACGTTATTTTATTTTTATTGATCATCTGATATTAGGTGGCTGTTGAGCTGTCGCTGGAAGGTAGCCACATTTTTTTATTACAAATCATCACAAACTGCAAAAGATAAATTTTATTTGCCCAAACAAATAAAATGAAAAATGGCCCAATCTGGCAACACTAATGGCTTTTGCCTGCAGTAATCAGGATGGAGGTGTTGATGGAGTAACAATTCACACATCCACCTTTGTTGTTCATGTATTGAATTTGGTTTAACAAGTCTCACTTTTAAATGTTTGTCTCGTAAAGCTGAGAGGCGTCTTTAAAAAAAAAAAAAAAAGACAGTGACTGATCCCAGTATCTCCACGCTGCACCATGTGGAAATGTAGAAGTTGTAAAAACGAGTGTTTACTGTAACATCCTCAATGTTAGATAACACCAGGAAACCACTTTACGTCTTAATCTCCTTATTAACAAGGTGGCTCATGACGAGCGCTGTAAAACTGTTGAACAGTGACGCAGTTTGTTTTCATTTAGCGACTGTGTTATTATATGACTGACTGGATTTCAGATTGTTTTGCACCATCTGCCTCCTGCAGAACAGTGTTAGTGCTCTAGCTGGAAGTGCAATGAATACAGTATTTGCCTGGTCACATTTGTGTTTAGGACATTGTGGCAGGGAGGAGACAAATTAAATGCTTGGCAGAATTCATGTGTTTGTTTACAGGCCTTTGCAAAGGCAGCTAATGTCACCATATCACTCAGATTCATGGGTTAATAACAGGGTTATCACTGGAGGAATTCTTGATGGTCAGTACTTGGAAGAATGAAGAGAGGATGACTCATTCTCTCAGATATTATGACATTGATTAAATGATAAAAAGCCGTCCTTATCTTGAATGTCACCCACATTTAATTTGGCAAACGTTTCGTTTTCTGGGTCTTGGTGTAGATTATGATAAATCAAGAAGGGATTTAGCACGCCCCATAAAATATCGACTGGACAGTTGACACAGTGGAGTGCAGGTTGTGATTTGAATACAAACATAGTTGCAAATATCACAGGCAGAAATGCATTTGGGGAGTCACAGCAATGAGTTCAGTGCTGCCACAGTTTCCTTGAGCAAAGCAACCTCTGCCTGCTTCATGTGAATACTACTAACACCTGCCCTTGTCCATCAAACTATTGGACATTCAGTTATGAAGTTTAAAGACACATTTATTATACATGTTATTGTGGATAGAGCTGCAACAATTAGTCATTTAATCATTTCATTAAAAGGCAACTATGTTTTTTGATTATTATCAAGTAAAAATGCCAAACAGTCTCTGGTTCCAGCTTCTTGAATGTGTGGATTTGATGCTTTCAATTTGACATACGTATATAACAATAAACTGAATATCTATTCGGAGATCTATTAAGCCTGAATAGATCTACTTGGAGAGGGAAGTTATTTTTGTTTTATTTATTAATCAATCAACACACTAATGGTCAGATTCATAATAATAAATCTCTAATCATTAGTTCCAACTAATGATTAGTTGGAACTAATGGAATACAACAGCAATATTATGATATTATGTAATCCCCTAACGCTCTGTGATGAATGCTAGCTGTTCGATGATATTACAGTGTAATGCTTCATGATTTTTGGGCAATAGAAAGTCCAATGCTCAACACCTGGAGAACTGAACGCACTGCAACATGTGAACAGAAAAAACACAAGCGAGTAAAGAAAAACAACTAAATAAAACATTGGGAAATATAAATTTAGTATGTTTTGTTAAATTATTACAGATGTTCATTTTTAGGATGAATTTGATCAGATTTTGTCTGTTTGCATGTTGTTTTCTTTAAGTTCCATGTGTTAAGCTCTCAAGGCTGCTGTAACTCTTGCATCATAACTATGATGGAACATCCTGCTCACATTAGATGACGTGTACTCCAGTCTGTAAAGACCAGTTACTATGGTAACAGTTGGTAAACACAACCTTCAACAGACTACATGAGGGCCATGGCACATTTCTCCTCAACAAGCCTCCAAATGTAAAGGTCAAGAATTATTAAGCATGTTTAATTCTGCCTGTCATTCAATGTTTAAATGGGTATTTTTTAGTGTCTTAGTCTGCATTTAGATGTAAATCAGACATGATATCGATCATTTCATTGCAGTTTCTCAACTTCCCTCCACTAGAGCGTGATGAAGGAGGGCCACACACACAAAGTAAAAAATAAAGTACAAAAACAGCTAAAGAAAAAACACAAATAAAGAATATATTCACATATGAAGACAGGGTTCAGACTAATAATCCTGAGGTGTCTATGCAAGCTGGTGCAGTTTGGTCAGCCAAGGCCACAGTCACATTTATACAGTGGACATGATCCAGTATATCTCCATTGGTTATGATTCTCTCAATGCACAGATGATCTGCATGTAGCCAGCAGAGATGCTGCTGCTGTGCTGCACCAATGCAGAGTAGATGGTCGTCAATGATGGTGACTGTATTATTGTTTTTATTTGGAGGGTGGTGGTGGGTGCATTGGTTTAAATATTACTGCTTCACATATGTGTATGCTTAAAACTGTTCATCTGCCACTCTCTTGTCACAAAGGAGGGAAATCATCAGTCAGCAAAGGAAAACTGACGGTAACTATTAATGAACATGTAAAATATTTCTACAGTTCAGGTGTTGAGAAATATTCATGTGAATTTTGGCCAACCTTTTATTCTGCATGTTGCTTTGTTTTGAGAAAAATGCATCCTATGGTATGTTGGTATTTTCTTGGGGGTGCTCCTTCTCTTTCTCTGTATCTTTGGAGCTCGTCACTCCTGACCTTAATTCTTCCTTCTTTTTTTGTTTTTCTCTTTGTTTTATTTTTTGGTACTGTAAACCTACCAACTTCTGGATTTTCTACATTCATAACATTTTGTAGACAGCAATATGAGATGTGATTGAAAATGGAATATGTGCAATGTTGATTAAAGAAAAATATAATATATTCAATAAAAATTCAGAAAACAGAGGTGTTTTAAGATGTGCCTTTTTTGTCAGAGGTGAATGACTGATAACTGGAACGTAGCTTTTGATGAGGCTAGATGGCCTAGCTTTGTAGTATAGGTAATATAGCTAATTTTGAGACAAGCTCAAAACCTTTATTCGAAGGTTGAAATCCTCTATGTTTATCTCTGCTGCTGCTGTGTTCACTGCAGTACTGGCGCTGTCTCTGCAGAGCTGAACACATACATTAAGCAACAAATGAGTCTATTAACAGGAATTTTACACCCTCTCCAATAAAAGATACAGCATGTTTTTAACCTCCACGGCAGGGTGGTGTCAGCAGCCTTATTAGTGGCCAAATTTAGTCTTCATAAAACTGGAGGAATGGAAATAAGGTATAAATTTCCTGCCCTCTGGTTGCACAAAGACATGTTTCCTGCTCTTTGCAGCTCTCATTATTACACTGTAATAATGAGAAATGTGTTTTAAACATTGCCTTTTCTCAGACATACAAACAAATGACTCTAAACTATTCTGCTATATTTATTTATATGCATTCCAACACTTGGTCTCAGCATATAGATAATCTAATAAACTAAAGCTCAGCATATCTCCCTGACTGTGGCTGTTTTGTTTGCCGTTAGCTGTTGGAACATGTTTACATACATTGCTGGTATCCCTCAGACAGAATCAGCTCTGTAAGCAGGACCCGAGTATCACAGTGACAGAACATTTTCATCCATGGTGGCCTTTTACGGTGGTTGCCTTTGAAACTTGATGCCCGAGCCATTCATGTTTGACACGTTCTAAATATTTTAAATGGGTCTGTTGTGGCGCAATTACTTGACTCCTGGATAAACACCAGTTCATCCATCATGCTGGTGATGGACACACTGCAGCTGGGATGTGAATCTTACTGCAAAAGACACAAGTTTTTGTGAGGATGCAGCACGTTAGCCCTGGGCTAAACCCTCACAGACCAGGGAAAAGCAACAGCAAACACACTTTATTATTTTTAATGCTCCACATGCCTCGGAGAGACTGAATGTGTTTGCTACAAATTTTTCGTACATGACAGCGACACTGAAAGGTCGACGACTCCGGGATCAGGTCACGGTGAGGTAAGTCAGTCCAGTGTTATATATAGTAGCTCACCCTTTACAGCTGTCTCCACAAAACAAGTCAAGGTACACGAGGTCTATCCTCAACAATCACACATAGTCTACACACATGTGCAAAAAGCAACCACAGACACGCACCTGATGTTAGCCACACACCCAGACCGACTCATTCAGATGAATGCTTCGTCACTGTGAAAAAGCAACCATGCAGGACGTGTCATTGGCTGCTTTGCAAACCATGAATGTGAACAAAGTAAGTCTGAGATAGCTGGAAACTTTTGCTTATTGGATTTCTTTGTTTATTTGTGTTTGCATCCTACATACACTGAATTATAACAATGACGTTCTTTCAATGTATAGTTTGTAATTCCTACAGTCTGGAATTCTTTATTCTTCTATTTAAGTATTGTTTGGCCAAAGTATTATTTTGAGATGTATTTAAAAGAACAGTTTTCCCAACAATGATTTTATCATTTGCTTCTCACCACCGTCCTGGAAAGTAAGTTTCTTAGTTCATAAAATACTTCTGGCGCTTCACAGAAAAACAGAGTTGCAGCATTTTTACCATAACTCCATCCATAAGTAGGTCAATGACAGACTGTGTGACTGTTTTGGTCGTGTGTTAAATACAGCTTTTGTAATAAAACATTTTAAGGCAATTTTCATGTCAGAAATGGGGCATTTTTTATCAAATGGACATCTATGGTCCAGTTTGTGTCAGTTAATGCATCCTTGATGTGAAAAAAATTGGGAACCATTATTCTAAACAACTGAAGAAGATGGTGACTTGTTTGTTTGTTTGTTTTTTATATTATTTTATTTTATTTTGTTTTTAGTATTTACACCTTTTTTATGCTGAAACCCTTAATGTACCTTCTAAGCTGAAAGTATCGGAGTGCACTCTGTTAAGTGGGTGCTCAAGCTTGAACACACGAGGCTATATGTGCATCTAAAGGAGATTAGACACTCTCTGCATTCCTGGTGTTTCCCTGCTACCTGGAAGTTAGAAGCTATGCAGCAAATGCTTCAGCAAATTCTTTTCAAATCAATTTTTCTTTTCTTTTTTTTTATTAAAGGGGGGGGCGGCATGGTGGCTTAGTGGTTAGCACTGTTGTCTCGCAGCAAGAAGGCTCTGAGTTCAAATCCACCTGAGGACCTGGGACTTTTCTGAGTGGAGTTTACATGTTCTACCTGTGGGTTTCCTCCGGGTTCTCCAGCTTTATCCCACCACCAAAAACATGCTATATAGGTGAATTGGTGACTATAAATTGCCCATGAGTGTGGATTGTTGTCTTGTCTTGTTTGGCCCTATGATGAACTGGTAACTAGTCCAGGGCGTACCCCACCTGTCACCCAATGTCAGCTGTAATAGGCTCCAGCGACCCTGCACAGGATAAGCGGTTACAGAAAATGGAAGGGATGGATGGACAGTCCCCATCTTCTTCAGCTGTTGAAGAGAATGTTGCAACACTGTTTTGCGGTGAAGCTACAAGAAATGCTTTGTGGACTAAGAAACGTCAGCGTCTGTCTATTGACATGGGGATGAGTAAATGATGCATGGATTTTCATTTTTAGGTGAACTGTTCCTTTAAGTTGTGTGAATTCATACTGTAGCATCTTGAGGCAGGTGTGTAAATAAATCTCCCATCAACTTGTAATGCTTAGAAAAGATCATCAGTCGTTGTGTGCCAACCCACTGGGGAGGTAAAAGTATGGTAATATGAAAATACAATACTGCACCCTTAAACGTTTCCATGAGAAGAATGGTGTAATGTGTGAATTGTGAACTTTTTATATTCAGGACTGAGCATACTGTTCTCAGTTTAATTATAAGTGTCACATACAGACAGAAGAAAACAAGTCAGAGTGCTGCCACAGCACAGTCTCTTCTTCACACTTGTCACAGCTTCTGCTGCTTCTGTCACCGTCTGCTACTGTATTCCAGGAAAAGACCCCATCACTCAGAGGTGTAAGACGACACCTGACAGGAAACAATATCTCGGCACATGGTCACAGGCTGCTCTCAAACATTCATGCCAGTGAATTTGGCGTTCACCGTTTCCCCTCTGCATGGAAACCTAACGCCAGGCTGCTGCATGCTCTGGCCCCTGAAACCCAATCGCTCGAATCCCAAAAGGTACCTGCCTGATGCTCCTCTCGCGGGGCTGCGAGTGGAAAACCTGTCAGCAACAATTATGCTTAGACAAATAGGCGAACTCTTCTTTTACATTCAGAAAATGGCAGTAGGCCTTCTGCCTGACAAATTCAGCATGACTGAGGCCACTGACCTCCCCAGAGGAACATTTACCAGCTTCTGCACTTAGATCCAGGGGCGCTGACCTTGGATTTATTCCCCTGGCATATTTGTTTCACTCTCAGTTTATTAAATTTGGCAGTCAATGACATTGGATAGATGTGGTATAAAGGATAGATATAGCATTTTACAGCATTGTTAACATTTATACTGGTGCAGAAAAATAGAGATGGAGATAGACTGATAAGTGGACAGACAAATAGACTGAAATCTAGAGTTCATTCTATGCAGACATCCTGACAAACTGCATTATGCAGCCATGTCTGAAGAAAAGTGAGTAGTTAGATGATCTCTGTTGGATTTATCTCATAGCCTAACAGCTCCTTTGAGAACGCGAGGCTTAAGCAGCTTGTTAGGTTTCAAATCTTTCTGTACACAAATTGAGAAGAAATCACAGTTTGGGTTGTCAGGATAAGGTGTTAGTACTTGGATAAGATTGTCCTGAGAGTAAATTCAATTCACTTCTCACCGCTTCCTCGTAAACAGTGAGGAAATTGATAGTGTCACATCTTTTCTCGGTTAAATAAGAACTGTCTAATCCACATATTCATGGTGTTTGAGTGTTTACGCTGTCTCTTCTTCAGCAGAATCTACTGAGGTTCAATATTTTCCAAAAAGCTGATTTCTTGGCATTGTCAAAATATTAAATTTCAGATGCTGAGAGCTGCACTCACAGATCCCAAGATAGAGCCTCTGACAGATCTTCATCAATCTCTGACACTTCAAGGTGTGAAAATGGAAAGGAGTCAAGGGTCAAACTGTCCAAAACAGGCCCGGCCTCATCTGTACCCAGCAGGTCTGGCATCTTTGTGTCAGGGCCTCCCGCAGCACATAAATGGATCCTCGCTGACAATCATCGCCGGCTGTCTCCGAGATAAGGTGGAGGTGAGTCTATTTCTGTTTGTGTTTTCTCTGCTCATGTGGTGGAAGAAACGTAACAGGTGACCGAGTGTGTCATCTTCCACCTCGATCATCCCTCCTCTTTATGCCAAACAAATCCTGTACGCCGCGCTCAAACAGGTGAAGCATGATAGCCCGAAGTGGCTGCACAGCTGGGTCACCGCTGAGCACCTTGTCGCTCTGACACATTTGTGAATAGCAGCTCAATTCATTCGGCTGCAGATTGTGCGATTCTGCCAGAGCAGCTCGATCTCATAAATGATGCCGCTTGAAAAGAGAGAAAAAACAAGGCGGGGATCTGACCGACGTTGGAATTAGTCATGTGATTGGTCTCGCTCTGTTCATCTGCAGGAGATCAAATGAAGTGTATTCCCCAAACTCCCAAGGATGCTGGGAGCAGAGAGGCAGGTATAACTTCAAGATTGGTGGGGAGGATGGTTTCAGTGTTGAAAAGCACTTGGGGTAAGTGTATGAAGGGAAATTTCTGTTTGTTGTCATGGTAACAGGGAGTGTGGTCTGGAGTAAAAACATATCCCTAGCATAGAGGCTTGATCAGGATCCAGCAGCTCCTTACAGCAAAGCTCCCCTCCTCCATTTTCAATGTGGGGCGCTCCGATTGTGTTGCAAATGTTTAATGATCCATGATGCTTTGAATCATATGAAATACACAGATCAGCAGAGCTGAAGAGAAACAGGCAAACCATTGAATGTAAATCTGTGGCTCTATCAGGGTTGGATTTAGAAGTATGGGTGTGTTATTGTTGAGGGGAGCCTGTGGAATACATTTATTTCAATGGGTTCATGTGATTTCAATGAAACCATGCATAAAGGTGAGAAAAACACAACAACAACAACATTTACTCTAAGGCTGACACTGAACAATGTCACATTTTAATCATGGTTCAAATATTCCTCTGACAGTCTGAGGACAAAAATCATATGACATGAACTCGTTACCAAAATGATGTATTGTGATACCAGTACTCCTAGAAATACTTTCCTCAGGCCATTTGAGCAGTGGTAGCCAGGACAGTTTTAGATGAGCTGCCAGATTTCTGCAGAATAAACACTAATCTCTGCAAGCTTGATTGATTCCCGTTGGATTTTATTTGCTGCAGGACTGAAATCAGCAGGATCTAAATCTTTATCCTGTTCATTCTTCCTGCCACTTGAAACTCGTACTGTAAGGATAATATGTAAGGATAAATGGAACAAGATATCAGCGACATTCACATGACAATATCCAACAGACATTAATGAGTTGGAGAAACTTCTTTGGTATCTGAGGGATCACCAGATGGCGAGACAATAAAAAACTCTAAAGGAATACTTGAAGATGCCTACATTGCAATTATATCTTTTGTATACTTATATTGTGTACAGTTCCCACAAATGATCCATGTTTTATCTTTTTGGCATAGTCCTGGATAGATCAAGTGTAAAATTGAATTTTACAACTA